>WHYT01016710.1:23801-53651 GCA_009806455.1 Tetrax tetrax
AGGACACCCGTTTCCTTCCAGAGGGGGCCTACATTCTCCTTGGACTTTCTTTTGTTCCCTACATACCTATAGAAGCTTTTCCTGTTGCTTTTTATATCCCTGGCCAGTTTCAATTCCGTCAGGGCTTTAGCCTTCCTCACCTGCTCCCTGGCCACTCACACAGCCTCTTTGTAGTCCTCCCAGGCTACCTGTCTTTGCTTCCACCCTCTATAGGCTTTCCTCTTCACTTTCAGCTGGTCCAGGAGCTCCTTGCTCATCCACGCAGGCCTCCTGGCCTTTTTGCCCGTCTTGTTCTTCATCAGGATGCACCTCTGCTGAGCTTGGAGGAGGTGCTCCTTGAATGTGGACCAACTTTCCTGGGCCCCTCTACCCTCCAGGGCCGCCTCCCATGGCACTTTGCCCATCAGGTCCCTGAAGAGGCCAAAGTCCACCTTCTTGAAGTCCAGGGCTGAGAGTTTGCCATGTAGTTTTCTTGCTGCGCCATGGATCTTGAACTCCACCGTGTTGTTGTCTCTGCAGCCAAGGCTGTCTTTCAGTTTCACATCCCTGACCAGTCCCTCCCTGTGGTGAGCACAAGGTCAAGCCTGGCACCCCTCCGTGTCAGCTCCTCTATCGCCTGCAGAAGAAAGTTATCTTCCACGCGTTCCAGGAACCTCCTGGACTGCCTGTGCCCTGCCGTGTTGTCTCTCCAACAGATGTCATGGTGGTTGAAGTCCCCCATGAGACCAGAGCTTGTGACCGTGAGGCACTTCACACTTGTGATGAGTTCAAAATCTTTCAGGAACTCAGACAGATATAGACTTTATTTTATTTAGAAATATTTAAGGAAATTTATAGAAACTGTCTTTATTATAGTATAGTTCTCTCAGTCTACAAAGTTTTTAAATTCCTTCTTTCTACTAAGTCATGTTGCCATTATCATCTCATTGTACACATGGTGAACTTTAATTCTTGAACAGCTGGATTGGAAAACTGTCTCCATGAAAAGAAAAAAGTCTAGAAAAAATACTAAATCATGAATTAGGCAGCATTTTTAATGAAAAAGGAACAAAGAAATACTCAGTATTCTACCCACATCATACAACAAACAAACAACATATGTTCACAAGAAAAAATGGTGTGAAGCGTTAGTCACAAAATGGTTCACACATGAGATGCATTAACATTCAAAGCTGAGATGAACTATAAAATAAGCTAATTAGTAACACCACCTATGCTGGTGAAAGAAATTCAGGAAGGTTCCAGATAAATGGAGAAGCTGAACAAAAGGAAGCCTTACAAAGACATGAGAAGAGACTATCATGATGTAAAAGCTACACTAAAAAGTACAATTGCTACCTTTTCTCACTAGAGGGAGGTAAGTCTTAATACTCCTTACTGGAATGTTCTGCAAATGCACTAGCTAGGAAAAAGATTTCAAAATGATGTTTATCCATCCATATTTGGATATGTGTTTTGCCATGTTTTAAGGACTCCTTATAGATTGACTAATACTCTATACATATGGGAAAAAGGCGTAAACAATTATCTTGTAATGAAGTAAGCAAAAAGCAAACGAGAGCATGTTTAAGTTCAGCACTGAATCAAGCTATTGTTTTACCAAGAGTAAACAAGATCTTATGCAATAGCAGCTTCCTTCCCATTATGTACTCCACTTCCTTATGATGTATGTGTACCATAATCCATCAAGTCACTCTTTGACTTGCTGAGTGGGGAATGGGAGAACCTGTGATTTTACTTTCTTTAAAAACACTCATTTACAAATGTTGGTAACTAGTGCAGTGAAAAAAAAAAAAAAATGTTTCATATGCAGTAAGTCACTCACGTTGGAAGTTTCTGCATATTCCCACTAGCATTCTGCTAGGGAGACAGAAAATAAAGGAATCCTTGCAAATAATTAAATATCATTAATTAATTATGAGGAAAGCATGGTAATGTACCTCCAGAGTACAAGTGCATTGCATATCTTGCTGTACTTTTTTTTTAATCTTTATACTTTGTACTCAAGCCTGGATTCTCTTATAATTTTAATTGAATCAGTGAAAGATAATTAAATGCCTTAGAAATTGTAGGCTTACTAATTTCTTTCAAGAAACAGGCCCAATATTTAGGTGCAGAACAGAGTGGTATTTACTACTATTTATCACCTTTTGCCCCTTCCTGTAAGGAGCCTGTAAGGGTGCTACCATGATTTCCCATACTATGCAAGGAATGCTTTTGATCACTCTCTTCAAACACACTGTTCTTACCAAATATTGTAATTGACCTCCATATCTAATCTCCAGCAAGTTGGAAGAACAGCACTAATTTACTTTGTCCATAAATTTGTATAATTAATGGTTCTAAAGCTTCATATACCTAACCTGTGGATTACTAGAATGATACAACTAACCTTTCTGTCTGCTTTTTGTATTTTGTAAATAAACTTAGTCTTTACAACCTTTCAGGTAGCAAGACTAATCCACCCAGCTGGGAAAAACATTCAATAATAGTTCAATCTGAAAAATATGGAGGGGGAAAAAACTTCATGGCACAGAACACAGATATTAAGATTTCTGTTAATAGCTTAGGTATATCAATGAATGAATGTGCAGATTGCACTGAAGTTCATTTCAGAGGAATCCTGACTCAGGGTACTATTCATACCGAGCAGCTGGATGATAGTGCATGACAAAGACATGAATTCTGGGTTGCTGTGTGAATTGCTGCAAGATCTTGGTTGATTTGTCAATCTGATAACAAAAGAGTACACAGCAGAAAGCCTGAAGCCAAACCATTGTTAAATGTAATTATAAGACAAATTACATTTCCTTTTGCTCTGCTTTAGAGTGAGCAAACCCAAATGCTTTTTACAACGACTAATAGTCTGGATGTAGGGGCTTCTGAAGGTAGAAACACTTCTAACAGAGTAGCTTAGTTGAAGTGATGCTAGAATGATAAAAACCAAGGTAAGATCAAACAGACAAGGAACTAAAAAGAGTATTTTTTCCCCTAGTAGTAACAGAAGCAACAATACTATGGCAGCAATGTAAACAGGCACTTCCAGTCAAGAATTTAAAAAATGAAAAAATGTAGCTTTTAAAAGGGGGAGAACTCACTGCATCTTCAAATTTAACTGTCTATTACAAAATTATCAAGTTATTTCTCAGTTTTGCATTTCAATATAGATTCTTTTTTTCCTTATGCCTTGAAATATTACATAATCTTCAATGAGATGATAAATGTATTCCCAAATGACCAGTGATCCAAAACAGAAGGCACTGGTCAATAAAAAAAAAATGACACCAATGTACTGTCAAAAATCCTTAAAGCTAATTTTTACTTCAGGAATAAATTTCTTGACAATCTCAGACAAATAGAGACCTTTAAATGAACTTTACACAGATTTCTAAACAGATTATAGCCTCTTTCAATCATTACAGTGCAAGACTGAAGCTTAATTATTATCCAGATTAAATTTCAATCTGAAGCCTGAGTCACTTTCTAAACCAGAGTAACTTTCATTGTCAGCCATTTTTTTAAATTTTGAGTACTTTATAACTTAGTTATCTCTCTCTTGTGGCATCAAATAGCCTTTCTTTCAATGAGGAAAGGTAGTGTAAAAAAAAAAAAAAAAAAAAAAAAAAAGAAGACCAATATCTCCTCAAAGTCTCCAAATCTCCTTTTTCATGCTTATGTAATTGCAGAGAAAAACCTGAAGTCCAAAAAGGCTCTGCTTTAAAACGTTCTGTTAGGGAAAATGCAGAAAATATTAACAAAAATCTTGCATTTTTTAGATGTCCAGTTTTTCCAGTAATATCCAAAGATGTACAGAATATCTGAAGTCTTAGAGCCAGATATAAAAAAAATTGATCAGATTTCCACAGACATTACTGGTGTCTGTGAGATGCTGTGAAAAATGCAGTTGGTACTTTCTGTACCTTTCTGTACCTTTCAGTGTCTAATTGTTTCCTTGCAATTTTTGATGTGGATAGCTTTTCTGTGTTTGTATTAATCCTTCCAATGCTACACGAACAAAAAAAAAAGGACAAAAATATGATTAATACAGCAGCATTTCTTCCAGTAACTCCTATTTCAGAGCACTTATGCTTATAGATCTAGCTAATTAGGCGCTCAGACACAATACTAAAGCAAATTTCAGTGTGCAAAAAAACCAAACGTGAACTGAAACATATTTGCCTCTGTTCATCTATTTGACTTGTTTTGCTTTTCTCCTTTTTCTACTCCTTTGACAAGCTGCTTTATTTTTTATTTTGTTTTTCATGCTTGACTGGAAGTGCCTGCTCCACGTTGCTAGCCACGCTTCTGTTGTTATTGACAAAACATAAGTTCTTTTTACTGCCCTGCCTGTTTGGTTGTACCTTAACTTTTAGCAGTCTAGTATCTCTTCAACTAAACTGCTACATTAGAACTGTCTCCACCTTCAGAAGCTGCTAAATTCAGAGTATTAGAGTATTTAGGTTTTTCCACTTAATGCTTTTGTAACTTCTACCTACAATATCTTTGCTCAGTAAAAGAACTAAAAAGGTTTATCTGGGTTTCTGAGTGTCCCCAGCCTCCTTTTGTTTAGTGAATTTTGCACAGGACTTCTTGCATCTTTCTTTTCTTTGTATAACTGTTCTTTCCTTATGCCAGGAACAATAGGTGAGAAAATTCTTCTCCTTTTAGAGAAATATTCATGACAACTTCAGAGTTCTCCGATTTAAGATAAGGGAGTCAGCAAGAAAATACCAAGTTTTTATCCATTTACATTTCCTACTATCAACAGTGTAGCTCTAATAAGTTAATTTGATACTGCACATACTATTATCACATAAGTAGCTTCTCCTAGACAGCCATACCATTAGAGAAATCTCCACTGCCTGAAAAGCTCTGGCCAATGACAATAAGACTCACCACCAACATTTGTAATACAAACATTTCAAAATTACGTGTCCTGAAAACACTCATGAATGAAGAATCTCTTAAAAAGAAATAGGTAGTTAAAAGTCATGATGTATACTATCTTTCTTCAAGACAGTTTTATGATCATATTGCACCCACAGTTCAAGATATAGTTTTGGACAACTGCGTCTAAATGGCAATCAAGAATTGTGTAATTTTATTGGGTTTATCTGGCAAGGTATTGGTAGTGGGAAGGGCCACAGTGGTGGTTTCTGTGACAAGACACCAGGAGCTGCCTCTATGTCAGACAGAGCCAGTTTAACTTGTCTCCAAGACTGCTGGACAAAGTTGAACCCATCAGCAATGCTGACAGCAGCTCTGTGGTAATCAGAAATACAGAATGATAAAATGGATTGGAACTGAAAGGACCTTTACAGATCATCAGGTCCAATCCCCTGCCATGGCGGGTGGGGACATCTGTCACCAAATCAAGTTGCTCAAAGGCCAATTTGAACTGATCTTAAACACTTCAAATGACAGGGCAACCTGTACCAGCATTTTACCGCCCCAATTGTGAAGAATGTCTTCTTTATGTTCAGTCTGAACCTACTCTTGTTCAGTTTAAAACCATTAGCCCCTTGTTCTGTCACTAAAGACTCTGGTATAAGTCTCCCTCCATCTTTCTTATAAGCCTTTTTGCATATTGAAAGTCTGCAATAAGGTCTTCCCAGAGCCTTCTCGGAGCCTTCTCCAGGCTGAACAATTGCAAATCTCTCAGCCTTTTATCAGAGGAAAGGTGCTCCAGCCTTCTAATCATTTTCATGGCCCTCCTCTGGACCCGCTCCAACAAGTCTATGTCTTTCTCATATTAGGGACCACAGAGCTGGACACAATATTCCAGGTGGGGTATCATAAGCACAGAGCAGAAGGGGAGAATCACTTCCCTTGACCTGCTGGCCACACTTCTTTGGATGCAGCCCAGGATACGATTGGCTTTCTAGGCTGCAAGCACACATTGCTGCCTCATGTCCAATTTCTCATTCACTGGTATCCCCCAGTCAGTCTCTGCAGCACTGCTCTTCATCCCTTCATCCATTTATTGCTCATATTGAAGAAAGGCTAAAAAATACTACACAGCAGCTGTGACAGAGGAGTGAGAAAATGTGAGAGAAACAGCCCTGCAGACACTAATGTCAGTGAAGGAGCAAGGGGAGGAGGAGCTCCAGGCACCAGAGCAGAGATTTCTCTGAAGCTTGTGGAGAAGACTATGGTGACAGAGGTTGCTGCCTTGCAGTCTGTAGAGAAGCATGCTGGAGCAAATATCCACCCTGCAGCCCATGGATGACCCCACGATGGAGCAGGCTGCTGACAGGAACTGCAGCCTGTAAAGAGGAGCCCTTGCAGGAGCAGGTTTTCTGGAAAGATCTGCTGCCCACGGGGGACCCATGCTGGAGCAGTCTGTTCCTGAAGCTCTGTACGCAGGGAAAGGACTCATGCTGGAGAAGTTCCTGAAGAACTGCAGCATGTGGAAAGGACACACATTGGAGAATTTCATAAAGGACTATGGCTGGAGGGATACAGGATCTTTAGGAAGAACAGGCAAAGGAATTGAAGAAGGGGTGTCATCCTCTATGTCAGTGACTAGCTGGAGTGCACGGAGCTCTGCCTGGTGATTGAAGAAAAGCCAACTGAGAGCTTATGGGTCAGGATTAAAGGGGGAAAAGTGGCAGCAGGGACAGGTGACATTACAGTGGGGGTCTTCTACAGGCCACTGGACCAGGAAGACCAAATGCATGTGGCCCTTTATAGACAGAAAGGAGCAGCCTCAAGGTCACAAGCCCTGGAGCATATAGGGGATTTCAGCCACCCCGATATCTGTTGGAAGGATGACAGAAAACGGCACAGGCAATCCAGGAGATTCCTGGAATGTGTGGATGATAACTTCCTTCTCCAAATGATAGAGGAGCCAACAGGGAGAGGTGCTATGCTGGACCTTGTTGTCACCAATAAGGTGGGGAACGTGGAGCTCAAAGGCAACCTTGGCTGCAGTGACCTTGAAATGTTGGATTTCAAGATCCTTAGGGCAGCAAGGAGAGTGCATAGCTAGCTCACTGCCTTGGAATTCAGGTAAGCAGACTTTGGCATCTTCAAGGATCTATTTTGCACAGTGTGATAGAATAAAGCTCTGGAGGGAAGATGGATGCAAGAAAGTTGGTTGATATTTAAGGATCACCTCCTCCAAGTGGAGGAGTGATGCATCCCAGGCAAAGAGGAAGTCATGCAAAAACACTAGGAGGCTTCATGGATGAACAAGAAGCTCCTGGACAAACTCAAACACACACCAAAAAAATGCCTACAGAGGGTGGAAGCAAGGACAGGTAGCCCGGGAGGAATACAGACAAATTGTCCAAGTAGCCAGGAATCAGGTTAGGGAAGCTAAAGCTCTGATACAATTAAATCTGGCCAGAGACATCAAAGGTAACAAGAAAAGCTTCTATAGGTACGTCAGGGGTAAAAGGAAGACTAGGGAAAATGTGGGCCCTCTCTAGAAGGAAATGGGAGATCTGGTTACCTGGAACATGAAGAAGGCTGAGGTACTCAATGACTTTTTGCCTCAGTCTGCACTGGCAAGTGTCCTAGCCACACCACCCAAGTTGCAGAAGGCAAAAGCAGGGACTGAGAGAATAAAGAACTGCCTGCTGTAGGGGACGATCAGGTTCAAGACCATATAAGGAACCTGAAGTTGCACAAGTCCATTGGACCAGAGGAGATACATCTGTGGGTCCTGAGGGAACAGGTAGATGGAGCTGCTAAGACACTATTCATCATATTTGAGAACTCATGACAGTCCAGTGAGGTTCTCACTGAGTGAAAAGGGGAAACATAACCCCCATTTTAGAAAAGGGAAACAAGGAAGACCTGGGAAACTACAGGCCAGTCAGTCTTACCTCTATGCCTGGCAAAATCACGGAGCAGATTCTACTGGAAATCAAGCTAAGGCACATGGAAAAGGAGGTGATTGGTGACAGCCAACATGGCTTCACTAAGGGTAAATTGTGCCTGGCAAATTTGGTGGCCCCTTACAGCAGGGTTGCAGCAGAGTTACAGCATTGGTAAATAAGGGAATAGCAACTTACACCACCTAACTTGATCTGTGCAAAGTATTTGATGCTGTCCCACACGGCATCCTTGTCTCTAAACTGGAGAGTCATGGATTTGACGGATGGACCACTTGGTACATAAGGAATTCGCTGCATGGTCACATTCAAGGAGTTGTGGTCAACAGCTCAGTGTCCAAGTGGAGAGTGGTGACGAGTGGCTTTCCACTGTCTGGGTCTGTATTGGGACCAGCCCTGTTTAGCATCTTTGTTGGTGACATGAACAGTGGAATTGAATGCACCCTCAGCAAGTTTGTCAATGACCCTAAGTCATGTGGTGCAGTTGACAGACTGGAGGGAAGGGATGACATCCAGAGAGACCTTGGCAGGCTAGAGAGGTGAGCCTGTACAAACCTCATGAAGTCTAACCAGGCCAAGTGCAAGGTTCTGCACACAGGTTGGAGCAATCCCTGGTATGAATACAGACTAGAGGATGAAGGTTTTGAGAGCAGCCCTGCTGAGCAGGATTTGGGAGTACCAGCAGATTAAAACGTGGACATGAGCCAGTGATGTGTGTTAGGAGCACAGAAAGCCAGCCACATCTTGGGCTACATCAAGAGAAGCATGGCCAGCAAGTCGAGGTAGGTGATTCCTCTACTCTGCTCTCATGAGACCTCACCTGGAGTACTGCTCCCTCAGCCCCAGGGCCCTCAGTACAGGAAAAACATGGATATGCTGGAGTGGGTCTAGAGCAGGGCCATAAAAATGATCAGAGGGCTGGAACACCCCTCATATGAACAAAGGCTGAAAACCTCGGGGTTGTTTAGCCTGGAGAAGAGGAGCAGCCTTTCAGTACTTAAACAGAGCTTGAAAGAAAGATAGGGAGAGGCTTTTTAGCAGTGTTTCTTGCAGTAGGACAAGAGGTAATGTTTTTAAACTAAAAGAGGGTAGATTCAGACTACATATAAGGAAGAAATTTTTTACAATGGGTGTGATGGAACATTGGAAGAGGTTGCCTAGAGAGGTGGTACATGCCCCATCCCAGGAAACATTCAAGGTCAGATTGGACCGAGCTCTGAGCAACGTGATCTAGCTGGAGATGTCCCTACTTCTTGCAAGGAGTTTAGACTAGATGACCTTTAAAGGTTGCTTTCAATCCAAACTATTGTATGATTCTATGACTGTATACCATGGGAGGACCCTACACTGGAGCAGGGGAACAGCATGAGCAGGAAGGAGCTGCAGAGGTGAAGACTAATCACAGTCCTTATTTCTCATCTCCCCTGTGCTGCTCAGTGGGGAGGATGTAAAAGATTCAGGAGTAAAGCAGAGCCTGGGAAGAAAAGGATGGGTGAGGGAAGGTGGGTTTACTTTTGCTTTTATTTCTCACTATCATACTCTGTTATTAAGTGGCAATAAATTGATTTTATTCCCAAGTTGAGTCTGTTTTGCCCATGACATTAATTGGTGAGTGATCTGCCTGTCCTTATCTTGACTCATGAGCTTTTCCATCGTATTTTCTTCCCCTGTGCTTCTGAGGAGAGAGATAGAGCAGCTTGGTGGTCACCTAGCAAACAGACAAGGTCCATCCATCACAGCCATCCACACTCTAATTGCAAAGTTATTTGAATTAGCAAAGTTAATTAGAACCTGATAATTTTACATATGGAATAACATTTACACTTTCTTCTCTTTAAAAACTCTCCTTTCCCCTTGGATTTTAGAGGAAATTCAGGGTTGGTTTGTTTTTTTTTCTTTTTTGCATTGAATAGGTAAAAAATTTGCATTATTTATCTTGATGTTTTTGATAATTAAAATTCTGGACACCTGTTTGTTCTTTTTATTTCCAATTTACACATTACCTAAATTGGTTTAAAGTGTGTTAACTCTCAAATATCCTCACATACAGTTCTGTCACTTAAATAAATAAAAATGTGACACCTATAATTTCTGAAATGCAATTTGTGATTAGATTTAAAATTTAAAAAGTAAATTAGGTTGAGATACAGGTGATTCTTAAAATACATGTAAATATTTTCATTTGATTATAAAAAGTAATTATGTTGACAAGCAATAAATTTGAAAGTGAAAGTGCGGTTATGAAAAATTAATGTAATCATTGAACTGCTTGATAGCTCTTGAAATGTGATAATAAAACAAATCAAGGAGATGTCACTTTGCAGAGTCGAAAAAGCAAGGTTTGGATAAAAGTAAATATTCTAAGAAAATAAAATAATGGTATGGAAAAGAAAACGCTGTCATACTCAAACATAGGCTTTAGACATTTGTTTCTGACAGACATATCACATAAAACTCCAATGCTTCTGTGCCTGGAATATGTTACCAAAATAAGACTGCTGCAAGATGATTAACTGGAAATATCCATTGGCTTAAAAGAGAACTGTAATGCTTCCTAAAGATATGTTCTGTTGTGAACCTGGGCTTTCTTAAGTGATCTAGTCAAATAAACTCTTCACTCATTCCTAGAAGTCATGCTTCCATAGCTTAGTTTAAAAAAATTTTTGGAACCTCAGACTAGACCCAATAATGGAGCATCATGGCCATGAAAAACGTAACCCTATGATACGTCCATGTAAAAAAAAAATATAATAATAGCTATTTAGGCCCAATAGAAGAATACCAGCATTAGAACCGGGTGTTCAGATTATCTATAGAATGTAACAGAAGACTTAAACATCTCCAAATGTTACTAGAAAAAGTATGGTGATGCACTACAAGAAGTGTGTCAGTGCACATAGCCAACAGGAAGTGCTGAGCACACAGGTTTAATGATAACATTGCCTTACACTGAGATTAAATATGTGGCTCAATGATCAGGTAGGTGTGTTCTTCTGCTTCTGGTTTTTGGCACTCAAAAGAATTTGGATAGAATGCAAATGCTTTGTCTAAAAATGTAATTCAAAAAACCACTGCACAGGTATTGCTTAAGTTTGAAAAAAAAGGCCTCCCTGATGTCTGCAATAACGTATTTCTGCATGCCCAATATTGACTAACCGCCTGAAAGCCTAACTCTTGCTTGTGGTCTGTCGATATCCACAAGGAAGAGTTCAGAAAGGTTCAGCCCATGGTGGCAGGATTACTCCCTACAATAATGCACTTCCTGTTCAAAGGGCACTTTCTTTTTTGTGTCTCATCCCTCAAAGCTGATGATGTTCTCACACACCACAGTTATTCAGAAAGTAGCAGTCATAAGATTGTGCTTTGCCCAGGCTATAAACCCATATCTCACATACCAGGAGAATGTGTAAGCAAAGAAAGGACTGAAGTATATTCTTCCTGCTCAAACAGACATACTAGATAGAGAGGTCGGTGGGAGGAG
Source organism: Tetrax tetrax (assembly GCA_009806455.1). Classification (NCBI taxonomy): domain Eukaryota; kingdom Metazoa; phylum Chordata; class Aves; order Otidiformes; family Otididae; genus Tetrax; species Tetrax tetrax. The sequence continues at coordinate 35,124 of WHYT01016710.1, forward strand.
GAAAAGAAAAAAAAGATCTAGTAGCTAGGCAATTAGGGCAGTTGTATTCAGCTGTCTGCAGTCATGATTGAGTAGTTTTAATCCAATTATTTAGATTAAAGCATAAAAACAGTGAGAGTGAAAGGGCTGAAATAGAATACTTGTCTGTTTAGGCAAACCCTGAGTGCTAAACGAGAATTTCCCTGTTCATGTTTTATACACCTTCTGAAGCAGTTGCTTTTCTATTAGCCTTACAAAGCAAAACTAGAAAGGGTACATCTACATGGCTATATTTAGAAATGCAATCTGGAGTTTTGATTAAGAACTAGCTCTTCAATTCTGAAACCTAGGATAACTGTATGGTTTCTGTTTAACATCGAGCACCCCAGACCACAGAAAAAGAGCAGCATGTTTGCTTACAGCCAACCATGCCAGCACTGAGGAAAGCTGGGAGAGCAGGAGAGCAGTCCAGGGTCTAGGGCCAGTCTGCACACTGTCTTCCCTGACCCCCCGATTGATTGAGGCTGAGAAACACAGGGGAAATGAAAGGTAAAGGAGAAGCTAAAAAAATCTATGCCGTTTTCGTAGGCCTCAGTGTATCAACAACAGGGCAGTACAAGCAATATGAGACGGTCTGACTAGATTGACTAGAGACAGTCAGTGACTGATCATATCGCATCTTACACACACAAAAATATGTAATGTTACCTCTAGCTGAACTATACTGATCAGCATTTTATTATTGAGTCCTTTTTTTGGCTGAATAATTGCAAAATGACAAGAATATGTGCACATTCTAGGGGACTGAGAGCAAAAAGCACATGTGGATACTTGGTCTGTAAAATGAAAATAAAGAAGAAACAAAGGGCAGAGTGAAGCTTGTTAGACATGCATGACAGAGGGAAGTAACTCTAAATCATTTGAAGAAAATATAATCAGATTATAGATATAGAAAGAGCAAACTGATCTTTCAAAGGCTAAATGACAAAGATACTATAGTTCAGTCCATTCAGTCAGATAACGACAAATCTTTAGAAAGAGGACTGTAGCAAGAACATATGTAATTCAGGATAAAAACCAGAGAATAAATAAATGCTGCTAGTTATGAATGTTAGAGAATAGTAATACTAAGACGACTTTGTTTACTCCATTTTAATGTGACTGAATATCGGTTATGACTTTGATATTTCAGGAAAATGTTATAGTTAGTACAAATGGATGAGGTTAGGGGAAAAAAGTAAAACAAAAAAAATGATTTAAATAATTCAAATAAAATACAGGAAATAAAAACTACTTTTAAAAAGAAGTAGATATAAATCTGTGTCTGCTACATAGTACAAAGGATGCAGTAGCCATCAAGACAATTAAAGACATATTATTAAGCCAGTTCAACAACAGCAACAGAATTATATGAAGTTATATTCTTGTCACTTGCTAATATATGGACTTACAAATTACAAATTCCCTATTCTGCTAGAAGGCACAGGGATACTACTTTCTTACTACTTAATCTTCATTTCCACTGCTAGTTTTTCAAAGTCAGGCTAATATTTTCTTTTTGGTTTTGCTAATTTTGTTGCATTTTTAGTGAAAATGAAATTAACGAAAAATATGTAGGATTAAAAATACAGTGTTGAAACACTATATCAAATGTATAATCAGCTGAGACCTGGAGCAGATAAAATTAAACTCATTCTTGGATATCATGATACTTCCATATTTTCATATTTCCCCTTTTATGTGAGGTCATTGAATGTCTTCTATGCTACCTACTTGGTATCTTAGGCTACATTTGGGGTCCTTGCAGAATCAGATTTTCGATTAAGCTGTATCTGTGATAGCCCTATCATAAACTCTTTAGCATTTGAATAATAATATTTAGCAGTTTTCCTTCCTAAGAGTTCAAAACACTTAGTTAAGAGGGTAATCATCACTAGTATTGTTTTAAATGTGGGTTAAATACAGCATAAAATGTTAAAGTGACACATTGAATGTCAGAGACATCAGTAGGGCTGTAGATAAAATCTGGGTATACTAAGCCTCAATTAAGCCTTAAATACTGGTTCAGATTCCCTCCCAGGGCACACTATACCATTTATTATAGGGTTGCACTCTTTTTAGAAGTTTGCCTTTGAAAATAGAAGTGACTTATCACTGGACTAATTAGAGAGGAATCTAATAGTTGAATATAATGACTCTGTTCCAGTGGAAGAAGTCATGCTGACCAAAATGCAAAAGCTAAACACAGATACACCTCTGTATTGATTGTTGCTGATTTCTTTTCTCCTTTATATGTTGCATATAAAGTAATGACATAGGAAAATATATCCATACAATTGAATGGAAGTTGGATTGTACGTAAGGAAAATTATTCCTTGTACCTAAGTAATCTAAATTGTATTTCCAGCTCTGCACAAATGTCCTGTGTGATTTAGTGGTCCTGTAAGTAAAAATTTCTTAATGTCTCTGAGACAGAAATAGAATTGCTAAAAATGTTTTGGATCAATGATTTAAATGCTCTATGACATTTTTTATCAAAAACAGTACTTGTTTCACTTAAACAGAAACGTTGCAACAATGCTATAGTATCTACCTACACATTTTTTTTGCATTGTATAGAGATCTTGCAGCTGCTTTTCATTGTTTTATTGTAGTTAACACAAATAGACACTATTAATATAGTTCTGTCAAACATTATTAGGAAATTTTTTTTTATTATGTGATTAACAAACTTCAAACTGTACAAGTACATTAGAATTTATAGTAGATTTTTGTGATAACGAGTGTTGCCGATGTACCATGAATATTTGAATATCATTAATGCAATGATAGCAAAAGTCTCAGTCTTTTTTTATCAACTGTAATTTAATCACTTGTCTATGTTACATAAATATGAATTTTTATTCATATTAGAAAAAAAAAAAGGAAATCTTTCTTTCCAATGCAAACAACCGTGACCCTAATTATTAATCTACGCATATCAGACTGTATTTCTTGTCTCACAAATAAAGATCAGAGGCATAATTCATAACCCTACCAAATTTAACATGATACCAAAAGTTACCTAAAAAAAAAAAAAAAAAAAAAAAAAAAGAGATTGAACAAAGAAGAACAATACAATTGTGTAGAATTGTAGCAACGAAGAAAAATAATCCAGAAAGATAAAACATCATCTCATTAGGCAGTCTCTGATCCCTGAAGATTTGTAAGGCATTTTCTCTGTCAAAAGGTTGTCTGAGAATTTTTCACTACATAGCTCCTTTCTCTACAGCAAATGGAACATTGGTATAATTTGCTACACCAGTTCTTAATTCTAAATGTAAAACTAACAAAGTTTTATTATTTCTTTGCCAAGTGAGTGTATGTACTAATGACTATATTAATTCAGTTTTTTTCAGGATATTTTTTTTAGGATAAAATTAACTTCTAAGAGGCTTCTGAATGAAAGAAAGGAAAGACTTAGAAAAATGTCTTTGAAAGAGTACGATATATTCAACGATAAATATAGTTAAAAGCCAGCTTATTTTAGCAAATTCTGCCCTTAAATATTTACCAATGTTGAGGATGCTGAATAAACAAGTGGATTCAATGTTGAAATTTTACAGCTCTAGGCTATATTTTCAGCAAACCTGCTAATTAGCTTAGAACTAATTAGAACTAATAAAAAGCAACCCTCCAAACACTTTATGGTTTATTTCATTTTTATAGGGAAGGTTAAAAGTTTAGAGTAACCATTTGTTCTCAGGCCTAAAGAAAAAGCCAAATATTCAAGGTTACTGCAGCTTTTTAAAGGGATATACCTCACTGGTGAGAAGCAAACCTAGCACATATTGTATTAAAATTTTCAAAAGATTGCTAGTCTTTACTTTGCTGACCTATTATTGTAAAAAACTTCTGGGAAAAACTCCATTCTGATCATTTATGTGCACACAGTCAGTACAACAACAAACAATAAAAGATTTTATAGTTGACTAAATCTTATGCCTAACGTTAATACAAAAACTGATAGGCAGTTTTTACCTGAATACATAAAGAATACAACCAAACAAACTGCAAATATATTTTATATCTTTACATTTATGGTAACCGTTGAAATCACTACTGAAATTCAATCTATGTTAAGACATGAAGGGGAGAGGACTAGCTCCTTATTAGATCATTTTGTATCTTGTAAATTGTAAGGTAGACTTTGTTTTAATTAGTGAACTGAAGTATTGCTATTATAAAGTTTCTTCGTAATTTTTACAGTACCCTGAAAGGTGATAACTAGAAATATATATTCTGCATGATTATACTGCATTTTATATATTACCCATGTGAACAGGCAGCTTCAAGTCTCAAAAGCTCTGTTGCATTTCAACTGAAGGCTTTGGCATATAAATGTAAATCTTCCAAATACTAGTACTGGATGCTTTGTTAGGCAACAAATATTGCTGCACACAATGCGTCATGAAGAGAAATACAGTCCATAACTCTAATAGGATAATATAAATCAGGGACCTTCAGGTTTCCTTCCACTGGCCTCTAGGAGACACTCTAAGGGAGCTGATGAATGTGAAGGTATGGTTTTTAGCCAAGGAATAAAAGTCAGCACCTGTCTGACAGACAAACATATCCTTCAGAAACAGAAGAAATCTTTTTTTTTTTGTGCAAATTTTTTTCTACATCTTTTAAAGCACTTTTCATCACTTTGAAAAGTGACTTTAGAAGGGGTAAATAAGTAATTCTGGGACTCACTGGTCCCTTTTCCTTGGTTCATTTCTTTTGGCCTAACTTCAGTTTGAATAAATCTTTTTCATACATCTACTAAACCTTTCCAAAAAGCCTTAAGAGGTTATTCATTCGCAGAAAAGTACAGTACATGATTCCATGCAATTGTCCCCCAAACCTTTCTGTGGGAAGCTCTAACCTTTCCCTATATAACATGTTTTTCACATGCCCAGAATGTTTTTTTTCAGTGCTGATTTTTTCCTATCAGCAGCTCTGCGTTCTCCTTATGAGATCACAGAAGTTTTTACCCTTGTGTCATAGTTTAGCCCTGCTCGGGACCAAGCTACAGAGTTTCTCATTCACTCCTACCACCTTTTGAAGGAATTGGGGAGAGAAAATATAACAAAAGGTTCTTGTAACCTTTACTTAGTTTTAAAAATATTTTTTCAACATAGTTTTTGTTTGACATTTTTATCTAAAGAGCATTTTAAAGTAAATGTAATAAAGTTGATTATGAGAAACCAAGGCATAGATTAAAGCTGCTTTTAAAAAAGAACAAGATACAGACTGGAATTAAGGACTTTTTTTTTTTTTACCATATGCATTGTGATAAATTTTGCTTTTAAAACCTTGCACACTAAAAACATTTCTCTAGAAAGTCTTAAGTAGCTTTCTTTGTGATTTAGAACATGTACCTCAGATAGGACATGAACTTAATTGCTCTTATTATAATAGAATGAATCAATGTCTATGTTAATGACATGGAAGAGTTCTTTTGTTATATAACATATAGATCTATGTGCTTAAATGTTATGAAATTTTCCAGCAACACTCTTTTTTAACTATGAAGTGACACTTGACAGCATTAATGTCTCTAAGAACAGAATTCTTGGATATATAGCAATCTTCCAGCACCTAAGACAGATGGGGAGAAACTCTGTAGCAGGGCCTGTTGTGACATGACAAGGGGTAATGGTTTTAAAATAGAGGGAGGTAGATTCAGACTGGACAAAAGGGAAAAAAAAGTTTTACAATGAGGGTGCTGAAACACTGGAACAGGTTGCCCAGAGAGGTGGTGGATGCCCCATCCCTGCAAACATTCAAGGACAGGTTGGATGGGGCTCTGAGAAACCTGAGCTCGTTGGAGATGTCCCTGCTCCTTGTAGGGGAGTTGGACTTAGATGGCCTTTGAAGGTCCCTTGCAACCCAAACTATTCTATGATTCTATATGTTATTCTGATACTCTGAACTTGCCTGTAAGTACATCGTATATTATAAAATCTGTGATTGATATAACATATCTCTCCAAATAAAAGACTTTTACTCAGCATAGCAAATAAAACAGATTATGTCTGCCAATTTCTCCATTAAAACCTTGCTGATAGGTTTTACTTAAATTAGATCAAACTTGAAATTTTCCATAATGATTCCAAAAGCATGGCTACGCATAGTAATACAAAAAAATTAATTAAAGATGACTTTAAACTGACAACATAGGTGAGTTGTAAAGATCACTGTAATATTCCACCAATTCAGTATTCTTTTTGAATCTTCAAACCTCCATTTCCAAATTAGTTTCAAAGTTTGCTATAATCCTGATCAGAATTCTAAGTGGTGCTACTTCCAGAGAACCCGGAAACTTAAACTCATTACTTAGCATTTAAAAAGATTTAACCTAAGCATATAGGAACAGACACTGTGTTCCTTTTTTTTTTTTTATGTCCTATCATGTCTTTAAGAAACCATAGTTATGAAGATACATAAGATGGCTTTCATTTTCCGAGTCATTAAGCCTACCAGGGGCCACCAGGCAAAACTTTTCATGGTTTCCTTTATTTCTGCATATATATACGAATTTACTTGATTTTGGGAGGGAGAAGGAATTATAGCAGGAGTGTTACACTTTGTCTATAAAAAAAGATCCCACTGGAATTGTTAGCAAAAGTCATCTTTATGTCAAGGACATGGCATTTTAAGAACAGCTTTTTGTTCTGAAGCTCAAGAAAGTTCAGATTAACTTGATATTAAAAACTAATCATCACTTCAAAATTGAATTGGTAGTACTGAAATGAAAGGTCTATTCCCTTCACATTCTCCTTTAATCAGAAGTATTACCTAGAATTTTGAAGATCATGACACTTGCCACTTTTAGCAGCATGAGTAATGTGAATTACCTGAAATATAAACGCAAACTGACCTGTTCAACAGATTAAGAAAGCTTCTAATCTATAGCTAAACTGACAGTGAGACAGGCTAGAGAAAATTTAACAACATTACAGGCGCTGGTGGATCAAATTAACAATGGATTAAAAGACAGCGATTTTTCACTTTTGAAAATTACTAGGAAATTGTATTATATGGTCATGCAATTTTTAACTAAAGCAGTTAGAGAACATTTTAATAGAAGCAACTTTGAAAAAGAGTGTGTTTTCCTGGGGAGGAGGAAAGATTCCATTTTATAAAAGTTCTTTAAATGTAGCCTAGAAAACTTGCCTAAAAGTAAGGGTCTGCAGGCATAATCATTTTAGCCGAGTTGATTTAGCATCAGTACAGTTACGTCCCAGCTTTTGAGAAAGAAGTTTGCTAGGAAACCAATCATCCAAGATTACCAGGCAATTAAAAGTATGTTTCAATATGATCTTATGGCTTAAGTCAAGATATAAATCTTTACAAAATGAAAATGTAGTAAGAAAAGAGATGAAGTCAAGTATCTGAATCATTCATTTCGTTTGGAAAAACTATAACATACCTTCAAAATAAGTAAAGGAGAACAAGAAATAATACATCCTGTATCCCAAACCACAGAAATATAAAGCAGATTAAATCTCATCTGAAAACAGAAATCTGGCTGAGAACCTATGTAAACAACTATTAATATTATAAAATTATATTAACTTCTAAATCATTAAGGCATGAATGCAAGATTGTACATAGTTTGAAGCTATAACAAACAAGATTCATTTATAACCTAAAAAATAAGAGCATGTGACAATCATTTTAATACATATATTTGAAAAACAGCTAAATGCCAGAGTTTGTACCTTCTTTATCTCTGAATGAGTGAAGGTTTAGCCCACTAGTCAGTTCTGTAGCATGAACTGCTACCATGGACTAAACACCTAGAATGAAGACCAGAGATACTTTGTCTTTAGAGGAGTAATATTGACAGCATAACACAGAAAAAATAGTACTATTGTTCACAATTTAACATTGACAAGTATAGTATACTTTTTAATGCTTTACTACCAATAGAGTATCATCTTGTTTAAATTTACAGTACACTGCATTGGCAAGATATTTTTGCTAATATTCAGACTATAGTTTCTCTTAACATACTTCTTACATATGGGTTTCTTTCTGTTGTTCTGTTTGATTTTTTTTTATTTTTTTTTTCTATATTTAAGCTGATTACTGGCTTAAGAAGGTATAAAAGAACAAAAAAAAATAGATTTGATATATTGAAAATAGTGAAACCCTCAGGAATTTGTAGCAAAGTTATTCACAATTATTCTGAAACTATCTCCCCACCAAAAAGAAAGTAAGAAATAAAGATATTAACAGTTATGGAAAGAAAGTTATGAAGGAAATCAAAATACTGAAGATATATAAAATTTAGAAATTTTTTTTTGTTACAGTAATTAAAGAAATTTACATAAAAAATTATTTTTGCCTAAGGACAAGAAGTCTATAAAACCATGGGAAAAGTTATTTACATTTTACAAAAAAAGTTAGTATCTCTTTTAAATGGCAGAAGGGTGAATTGTGGAATCCACCAAATGCCAAAACTAAATAAAGCTATCAAAGTTAAAAGATTACAGAGGTTGGGTTCCTGAATTCCTTAAGAAGATCCTTAGCTCCTTATTGCACTAAAAAACTTGAAGAAAGACAACAAATGCCATTTGTTTAAGTTGTTTCCATGAACATCTGTTGACTGTTGCTGTCTACAGACAAACAGAGGATTCAAGACTAGGATTATCTTTAAACTGTTACGGTAGTTTGATTCTTTAGTGCTTGCATTAAAATATACTAGCAGATCATGTTTTAACTTTGTCTTATAGAGTAGAATTATTAACAGGTTCTAATTAGTTTTAGTGGATACCCAGTGTGAAATTTGGAATATATTTTTTTCCAGTTTAAAACCTATTTATAGAGATAATCAGTAATTTTCAGTAGTTTTACCTGTTGTTTATTTTTTAGAATAATAAACAAATGGTTTTTTCCTACATAGATCCACATTGTAGCTTTTCATCACTCCATAAGGACTGGAGGAATAGGAATTAACTGACCTTAGGCTTTGCCTCACTTCTTCATTTATGTACCCACTGCAATGCAAATTAGCAAAATAAAATGCATTTGTCTTTCAACCTTTACAAGAATTCAGAAAGGCAGGCAAATATAAATTGGAAAATTTATTTATCTAGGAAATTTAAATCATCTTGAACTTCCCATCCAGAAGATCCATCCAAACTTCAGAACGTATGCATCTTGAAAGAGTTATTTTATGTAATTTCAGTTTACATATTCAAATTTAGCAGTAAAATAATCACCTTTAAGACCTATGCACTGTCAACAAGTAGCAAAGCGTACTACTGTGCAGCAAAGTAGCCATAACAATTGATTCATTCTGGTCTAGATTTAGCTTAAAAAAACAATGATTTCTGAAAGTGTGATGTGAGAGTTTCAACTTTGTTAGAATTATAAATATTTCAAATGTTGAAAGATATGATAGTGTGATCTGTTCACACAAGCATCCTACCACGAGAACTTGAGACTGAGGATGAAAAATAATTAAAGTTGAATGAACTACACCAATAAACATCTGTTCTTAACATTCACACATCCCACACATAGTCAGCTCAAATGTTTAATTCTTCAAATTGGGAAAGGATATCCTGGATGTCACAGATTGAAAGAGTCACACTGAAAGCTGAGCGGCCAGCTTTCTTCAGCATTTACAAAAATGTGACCTGTTTCATCCTACTCTATGCAGGTTCTCTGATTAATTTTAAAGAGCTCTGAACACCTTCTCTGGGAGAGCTGGGTGATGTGACTAACATAGTTCATGTGTGCTTATCTTTCTTTCTTTCTTTCCTCTCCCCAGAGAAGTGTGGCTGTCATGAGACATCTCCCAGTTGAATGACTTGGGGATTTTTCTGTTGCATTTTAAGCATGCACATTACTATTTTTATGTACTAAATATTATGTAACATTGTACAAATGTGACATACAACAAAACCAAAATGTCAGGTTAGAAAGCCACACATCTTTTCCTACCCCACTTAATTTGTCAAAGGAAGTACTAGCACCACAGACTGCAGTCTTTCCTTAGTACAAGGACCCCTGTCAGAAGCCACTAGCTACAGTGATGGCAAATTAACCCATTTTATAACTTTAGATAGCAGCACAAAATTAAAAAAAAAAAAAAAATTAAGTGTGATCTTAAAACATGGATCATAGAAGAACATTGCTACTATTTTACTCTTTGGTTGAGAAATCCAGAGTTGTTAGTGGGTACTTACAATGATTTTTATATTATCCAGTTGTCTATGCATAAATTCAGACCTGACCAAATAGCAAATTCATTGCATCAGAACACTCATACCTGCTCTAAAAGACAGAGACATAGAAAAATAACAATCATAGAATAGAATCACAGAATCTTTAAGGTTGTAACAGACCTCCAAGATCATAAAGTCCAACCATCAACCTAACACCACGATGTCCACTAAACCATGTCCTGAAGTGCCACATCTAAACATTTTTTAAACACCTCCAGGGATGGTGACTCCATTACATCCCTGGGCAGCCTGTTCTAATGCTTGGCCACTCTTTCAGTAAATAATTTTTCCTAATATGCAATCTAAACCTTCCCTGATGCAACTTGAGGCCATTTCTTCTTGTTCTATCACTAGTTACTTAGGAGAAGATTAGGAGTAGAGACCAACACACACCTCCCTACAACCTCCTTTCAGGTAGCTGTAGAGAGCAATAGGGTCTCCCCTGAGCCTCCTCTTCTCCAGACTAAACAATCCCAGTTTCCTCAGCTGCTCCTCATAAGACTTGTTCTCTAGACCGTTCACCAGCTTTGTTGCCCTTCTCTGGACTTCCTCCAGCAACTCAATGTCTTTCTTGTACTGAGGGGCCCAAAATTGAACACAGTACTTGAGATGTGGCCTCACCAGTGCTGAGTAAAGAGGCATGATCACTTCCCTACTCCTGCTGGCCACACTATTCCTGATACAAGCCAGGATGTTGTTGGCCTTGGCCACCTGGGTGCACTGCTGGCTCATGTTCAGCTGGCTGTCAACTAGCACCCCCAGGTCTTTTTCCACCGATAAGCTTTCCAGCCAGTCTTCCCCAAGCCTGTAGTATTGCATGGGGTTGTTGTGACCAAATTGCAGGACCCAGCATTTGGCCTTGTTAAACCGCATACAACTGACCTTGGTCCATTGATCCAGATTGTTCAAATCCCTCTGTAGAGCCTTCCAACCCTTGAGTAGATCGACATTCCCACCCAATTTGGTGTCATCTGCAAACTTACTAAGGGAGCACTCAATCCCCTCATTCAGATCATTAATAAAGTTATTAAACAAGACTGGCCACAGTACTGGGCCCTGGGCAATGTTGCTTGCAACCAGCTACCAGCTGGATTTAACTCTGTTCACCACAACTCTCTGGGCTTGGCCATCCAGACAGGTTTTTACCCAGCAAAGAATATACCTGTCCAAGCCATGAACAGCCAGCTTCTCTAGGAGAATACTCTGGGAGACAGTGTCAAAGGCTTTATTAAAATCCAAGTAGATAACATCCACAGCATTTCCCTCATCCACTAGGTGGGTCACCTGGTCATAGAAGGAGATCAAGTTGGTCAAGTGGGACCTGCCTTTCATGAACCCATGCTGGCTAGGCCTGATCCCCTGGCTGTCCTGCATGTGCCTGGTGAGTGCACTCAAGATGACCCACTCCATAATCTTCCCTGGTACAGAGGTCAGGCTGACAGGCCTGTAGTTCCCTGGATCCTCTATCCTTTATTATTAATAAATAAGTAAACAAATAAAGGCCAGGCCAAAAGCCAAGCTGCTAAAAATAAACCTGTAGGCTGCACAAATATGAACAAGAGATTTGCATTATTCATTGTGAGACAAAATATGGAAAACATAACTGTACCAAAAGCATTAAATTGATTTTGACACCAGTAAGCTATATTTCAGGACTAACCAAAATTCAGACAACTAGCAGCAGGATTTAAAACTCCCAGTCAGAGGACACGTTCCATGGCTCTAGAGAGATAAATAGTTGAATCAGGTCATATATTACTACTGATTTACACAGTTGGCTGAGACAGAAAGACCAACTACAAAGCTATTAAGTTTGTTCATGGTGGAATAAAGCAATCAGTAAGCTGAACTCTGAAATAAAATGAGTTGCTAATACATAAGAGATGAATCTTTGAAATTTACACTGTACAGTAAGAGTTTATGACTTCATTTTAATAGCCTGCTTCTCCCTAAATATTCCAGACAACATGAAACAATGGAAAGATTTAAAAAATCATGCACTGTTTTAAACTAGGTACCCAGCTATAGGGACAGAATGGAGGTCCAGGTAGGTTAAGATTAAAAAAAAAAAAAAAAAAAAAAAAAAAAAAAAAAAAAAAAAAAAAAAAAAAAAAAAAAAAAAAAAAAAAACAACATCAAAATCACAAAGAAATAAAATAAAATTATCCTGCTATATTAATTTTCTATATTTCATCTAGCAAGCAAAATTACAAACAATTTCACTACTTCTTTATTTATACCAACTGAAATAGTTCAAGTAGTTAGTTCAATAACAGTTAAATAATTCAATCGCTGAGGCAACAGCTTCAGTGCCAGCAGGATCTGCAGTAGTGTATCCCAGCACAGCACACAGAAGGCTTTCCCAAACTGGGGAAGCTTAGGGGAAGCTGGGAGGTGCCAGCAGCTGCCAGGAGCCTGCAGCTAGCAAGAAACCAGCTGACAAGACATGGGCAGAGGCAGGGGCGCCAGTGGTCCAGCCTCCCACTCCCACATATAAAGGAAGCCTACCTGACCCTCAAGGCAGTGAACACTCGCCTGAGGGCAAAAGCTGCAGATCTGGCTGGGAGGCCTGCACCACCTACCTCAATGGTGGACGATGCCTCCATGCAGGTGGAGCAGCCAAGAGGAGAGACTGCAGCATAGCCCTCAGGCTGCAGGAAGTGCCTGGACTTTTATTCTAGGGCAGAGGCAGACCTGCAGAAGGTGTGCCCAGGTGGAGGAGATCCTGTGGCAGGTGGCTGAGCTGCAGGAGGCCATGAAGAGATTGCATAGCATCAGGGAGGCTGAGAAGGAGTTGGGTAGCTGGTTCCAAGTGCAGTCTACACTGAAACTACAGCTCCTGGTCAAACAGCCAAAAACTCCCCCACAAACACACACAGAAGGAAGGAGGGACAATGATGTTGAAGAGTAGAAACTTGCAAAGGCAAGGGCCAGCAGGAGAAAGAGACTTAGTCCAAAACCTGAGGTGCCCTGCAGAATTGCTTTGCTGCTCTGCGGACCTTTCCTAGTTTTATATAGTGAGGGGGACTGTGGTGACAGCTTCTGTAAGAAGCTTATAGAAATTGTTTCCCTTTTGTCCAGTGGACTTGGCCTGCCCTAGGGCAGACCCACTGCTGGCCAGGGTTGAGCCAATTGGTAGCAGAATGTTCCCTGATAAGGCCCCTGTGATAATCTATTTAAGAAGGGGAAAAACAGGAAAAAGAAAACAAAGATGATGTGAAGAAACTGAAGCGGGGTCAGAGAGAGGGAAACGTGATCCTTGTGGGCCTTGCAAACCTCACCCTCTGGCCTCCTGCTGGGCAGGTGTCTGGGCCTGACTTGGCCCAGCCCAGCTGCAAGAAGTGGAGAGGAGATGACATGTGAAGAGAACCTGAGAGGCCTTTCCCTGCTGACCGTGAAGAATTTTTTGTGAGAGGAACCACTGCAGACGCCGTTCTCTTCACATTTCATCTCATCTCCTGCAGACGCCAAGGTCAGTGAAGAAGGAGGAGGAGGAGTAATTCTCCTCCTGGCCAAGATTCCCCTGCAGCCTGTGGTGATGACCATGGTGAAGCAGGCTGTCCCCCTGCAGCCCATGGAAGTCCACAGTAGAGCAGAGATTCACCTGCAGCCCGTGGAGGACCATCAGGGCAGGCAGATGCCTGAAGAAGGCTGTGGCCCAAGGACGGCCTGCTTTGAGGCAGCCGTTCCACAGGAACTGCACCCCCTGGAACAACTACCCAAGCCAGAGCAGTTCACGCTGGAGCAGGGGAGGAATGTGAGGAGTTCTTCACCTTGAGGAGGAAGGAGCAGCGTAAAGCAACAAGTGATGAACTGACCAGAACCCCTATTCCCTCTTCCCCACTGTGCTGCTCAGGGACATGAAGGAGGTAGAGATAATGTTAAGCTTGGGAAGAGGGAGGGGTGGGGGGAAGTTATCTTGTTCTCTTTCTCATTATCCTACTTCAGTTTTAATAATAAACAAATAGTTTTCCCCATGATGAGTCTGTTTTGCCCATAAAGGTAACTTTAAAAATCTCTTCCTGTCCTTATCTCAAATCTCGAGCCTTTTTTCTTATATTATCTCTTTCTATTCCCTTGGAGAGTGGGAGAAGTGAGAGAGAGACTGAGTAGTCTGGTCCTGAGTGGGGCTAAACTATGACAGGACCAAAGAGGAAAGACTCAGCACACCAGGAGAGTTGCTGAAGTTGAGCAAGGCAGCCCAACTTCCTCATATAATGACCAGTGCTACTAAGAAAAGGTGACAGGTGACGGTAGTGAGTGACTGTCTTCTGAGAGGTATGGAGGCACCTATTTCCTAACCTGATGCACTCTCTTGAGAGGTGTGCTGCTTATCAGGGACGTCACTACAAGACTACAAAAGCTCATACAGCCCACTGCCTATTATCCACTGTTGCTGTTTCACGTGGGCACCAGTGACACAGCCAGTAGCAGCCTGAGTATCAAGAAGGATTAAAGTGTCCTGGGAGCAACGGTTAAGGTGTCTGGAGCACAGGTAGTCTTTTCATCAATCCTCCTGGTCAAAAGGAAGGAGCCTGAAAGGGCCGGTCGAATCTGGCAAATCAACAAATGGCTACAGGAATTGTGCCATAGCCAGGGGTTTGGCTACTTAGACAGTGGGAATTGCTTTGAGAAACCTGATCTACTGGGGGATGTTGGAGTCCACCTGACAGAGAAAGGGAAGAGCATCTTCAGTCATAGGCTTGCCAAGCTGGTAAAGAGGGCTTTAAACTAGTATTATTGGAGAAGAGGAAGAACTATCCATCCCACTACTGTCAGTATGACACCAGTGCCACCAACAGGTGCCCAGAACCTGGGGAAGGATCACAGGTAAGTAGGAGAGCACCTAAAGTGCAGCTCAAAGGAATTCCAGCTGCTCCAGACAGCAAGTCAGCTTCCTCAGGGGCCTAGTTTAAGTGCCTCTATGCTAACGCACATAGCATGGGAAACAAAAAGAAGAATTAGAGATGTGTGCATGCCTGGAGGGCTACAACCTTGTTGGCATCACAGAAATGTGGTGTGATAGCTCCTATAGCTGGGGAGTTGGAATGGAGGGAAATAGGCTCTTCAGGAAGGATAGGCAGGGGAGAAGAGGAGGGGGTGTCACGCTCTATGTCAACAACCAGTTGGAGTGCACAGATCTCCACCTGAGGATGGATGAGGAGCCAACCAAGAGCTTATGCATTGGGATTAAAGGGAGGGCAGGGACAGGTGACATTACAGTGGGAGTCTGTTACAGGCCACCTGACCAGGAGGACCGAGTGGATGAGGCCCTCTGTAGACAGATAGGAGTAGCCTCAAGCTCACAAGCCCTAGTCCTCATGGGAGACTTCAGACACCCTAATATCCATTGGAGGGACAACACTGTGGGGCACAAGCAATCCAGGGGGTTCCTGGAATGTGTGGATGATTCAGATCGGACATAAGGAAAAAAAATTTAGAATGAAGATGGTGAAACAATGGAGCAGGTTGCCCACAGAGGTGGTAGATGCCCCATCCTTGGAAACATTCAAGGCCAGGTTGGACAGGGCTCTAAGCAACCTGATATAGTTGGAGATGTTCCCGCTTCTTGCAGGGAGTTGGACTAGATGACCTTTAAAGGTCTTTTCCAACCCAAACTATTATATGATTCTATAAGATATGTAATTAAGATATGATATCCAGAGCTTTCTCAGAACTGTATTGTTTGGGGTTAGTTTTGTCTCACAATTCTATAACATAGCCAAAGTACTGAAGCAAATTTACTGTATAATGACATTTTCTGGAAGGCATTTAGATATGTTAACAAATGTTAGCACCTTTGATTCATACTCAGGAGCTCGAATAGGTAGAGCAATTTTATGACACACACCATGTAGAAATTTATAAGTTATTTAACTGCATGAAAGATGAAAGTGAAAAGTAATTTTACTTTTGACCCATTAAAAAATCAAAGAAAAATACTTTTCCATCACTAGGAAAAAAAAGATGTAGGTGAAACTAACACCAAAAACCTGATAGAACTAAAAGCTAACTACAGAGAAAAATCTTGTGCAGTGGTTACATAAACAACTGTAATTCTCCCTTTCCTGAATAACGTGATCAATACAAATGGAAGAGCAATAAAAATAACTGCCTCTTGAGATGCGAGCCACAAATGAAACCCCTTTCATTTTACCTAGGGAGGAGTCAAATTAATACCTTCATCTTATCAGAAGTAAAAAGACAGTGGAAAACTATGTTTTAATGCTTCTTATTGTGAGGAAAATACAGCTCAGTCAGATCATAAAATCTTTAATTGGCAGGAGACATTAATATTTACTGATATGGAGTCTCAGATACATTGGCAAACTTTGAAACCATGTTCTTTATCTGGCATTTAAACATCATGATGCCACGTGAAACCTGAGTTAAATTTTATAATAAAGTATCTTGTACATGTTACCTTATCTTTTTTTTTTTTTAATACTTGAATCACGAAATTTAAAGCTGCAAAGGAAATATATCCAAACACCGAGCCTGAGTACATTTCAGAACTCTCATATCAGCTGTTTATGTGCATAGCCTGCAGTGGCTTTGCAAAGAGGAGCAGAGAGGACTGTATTCTTGACGCCCTTCTACATTATTTTGATAATCTAGTCTATTCAACTTTTTAAAATTATGTTAACAATATAGTTCTTAGTTTAATACAGATTATTTTATTTTGTCCATAACAAGATTTTTAGTATTATTTAACTATTAAAAAAAAAAAAGTTTGCATAGTCCTATAGCTTTACTTTGATATCATTCTTTAGATCAAAGTTAATGTCTTAATATCCTACGAAAGATGATGGAAAATAGAAGAGGAAAGAAAAATGTGCCTGTAGTATATGCAAAGTTTGAATTCACTCACAAACTATCAATAAATTAAAAAATCACATAGAAATTAGGTGAGAGAGAACTAATCTTGAGTTTACTTAATTTTAGTTCAGTTTCTCACCAAGACAGCCTAGAAGCTTCTTGGATTGCCTGTATAAAGGTATTTAATAATCCCCCTCTCAGTTGAGGAAGCAGACTGCAGCAGATCCTTACTGAGCATGCCTCAGGTCACTCTTCCCTGTTACCTTGACTAGACACTCACAACTGGCACATCCCTGGTTATGAGCTCTGTAGTAGAACATGATACCAAGAAGTCATTGAACAAATATCTGTCTGATATTTACTGCACTTACAAATAAAATTCTGTTTTCAGCTAATTGAATAATTTTACAAGGGAAGAAAGGCTGACACAGCAATATTCATATACAGTAAAAGCATAAAATCTTTAGAAGTGCAAGAAGAAAACTACACAACTTTCTGTAGCTTGCTGAAAAGCAAAGAAGTGCCTGGAATTTATATTGATTTTTTAAAAACAAACAAACAAAAAACAAAAAACAAAAAAACAATAAACACAGGCTTCTTCCCTTACAAAAAACAACAATGTAAAAAATCCGTCAAATCTCTTAAGGACATTAGGAATGACACCTACACTGTTTGGAATGGCAGAAGTTTTTTTCAAGGTATACATCTCACGGGGTTGACTGTTTCAGCAGCACCTAGGAAAATGTACAAGTATCAGCGTTGCTTAATCTGAAGTTCAGTAGGGAAAAAAATTATAGAATGTGTCTCCCTTCAGTAACTAATGAATATAGAAATTGTTGTGCACACAAGTAAATACTTTGGGGAAAGCTCTTCTGTCTACATTGAATATTTTCTTAAATTGAAAGTGCCTTCATGTAGGATAATTTTTTAACAGATTAATATATTTTGCAGTTTAAAACACGATTTGCATGTAGTAATAAATAGTAATAAAGCTTTTCACTTTACTTGCAGAACACTTTGAAATCTGTTAATGAACAATACTATAGGAAAGCCAGGTGTTATTATACTGTTATTTAAATGTAATTTAAATGACACAAGTTCACAATTAATTATACTTTGTAATACATTAACAGTAAGAAGTGGAAAAATAAGGAACATTTTGCAGAGGTTTCTACTCCATGTCTATAAAGATGTATTAAGGGAGAGGAGAAAGGGAAGGCAAATAAGTAAGCAACTCCTGGTGGTTGTTTCCACACTAGTTAAAAAAACTAACAGCTCTCTTAAGGATATTCAGCTGCATGTATGATTAATCAATAAGATAAAGTACATATATTAAGTAAGCATTATGGTTTACAAGTCACTTATATTTAGTTCATATGAACATGCTTCTGTTGTAGCCATTCTGGAAAGAAAAAAAAAAAAAAAAAACAAAAAAAAACTTATCAGGCAAGATTTCATTTAA
>WHYT01016710.1:53671-67453 GCA_009806455.1 Tetrax tetrax
CGATTCCCCTTTTTTTTTTTTTTTTTACTTCAGTAACACAATTTATTTGTGTGAAAGAGTAGATGATTCTATGTATCTTCTTGCGTTTGAGATGAGATTCTTATTACATTTATCTGAGAAGTGTTAACAATGTGTTTGATTCAATTAGTGACAATAAGCCCCTACTGTTATAAGATTTAGGTTGTAAAACTAATGATGGAATGGTGTGCAATCATCCAAAGTGAAAAGCAATGGGAAGTGTAGTAATTTTCTTTGTTCAGAAATCCAACAGTGAGAAAAATAGTATGGCAAGGAATTAGAGAGGTCCCTAAGACAGGAAATAGCTGGGTGAGTAATTTGAAGTTAGTAAATCCTGTGGTCACGGTGATTTAATGTTGCCAAGTGTTAGTAACAAGTCTCAGGCTTACCTGCACAGTTTGGCACCACCCAATGACCAATTCAGCCCATCCTAAGCAGCAATCTCAAAATAAAAAACTGAAAATGACCCCAGAATGATCAGCAAGAAAAAAAGCCAGCGAGCTCACCAGCCAACCCCTACTTATACACTGAGCATGACATCTATGGCATGGAATATTTTGTTTGGCCAGTTTGAATCACCTGTGCTGGCTATACCCCTCCCAACTTCTTGTATCTGCACATTAGCAAAACCTAGGAAACTGAAGAAATGTCCTTGGTCTCTTTAGCAACAACTAATTACATCAGTATATTATCAACATTCTTCACATACCAAAACCCATACTAAATCCAAAACATAGCAGATAATGGGAAGAAAATGAGCTCCATCCCAGCCAAAACCAGGGCACTATGAAAATACTGACTAACTTTGTGCTGTTGATTCCAAATTTTCTCTTTTGAAAATGTGTATCTTCTATATATGTGGCTTATTTACTAAGTCTATTGAGAAAAAAGCATGAATTATGGACCAAGGCCCATTATTCCAGGCACTGTGCATACACTTAGTAAAAAGATCAAACCTAGCAAGGCTATAAAATCTCTTTTGCTTGTTTCCTTCACTTTGGTCCTTCTTGCCTCCCCCATCCTTTCGCCTGATGTGAATTGTTCTGTTATTTGTCTAGTGTGACTTTGGAAACCTAATAGTGCTTGTGCGTTATTAGCCTAACACCATTGCATATATATATATATAAATAAACATATTCAGAGTTCACAGTTGCTGTTTCTTACTCCAGACATTACATCTTTTGTAAGGTTTTTTTTTTATATTATGAGATTAAAATAGCTTCTCTATCACGGGAACAGAGATCCTGTTTAACTACCTTGACAGTATATACCTGAATGATCAAGTAAAGTCAATCCCAAACCACAATCTAATCAAGATTGACGACCAGTTTAGTACTTATTCCAGTCAGGAAAGTTGGCAACATAAATCACTCAGTTATGTCTCAGGTAAATCAGTGGAGAATCTACCTCTAAAATAACAAGACTTATAAGTAGAATATGAATTAACTACCTCAAATAAAAGTCCTCAGACAAACAGATACATTTTTTTTTTCCTAAAGATTGTATATTCTATTTCAAGAAGAGAACATTTCCCCCTCTTCTGTCTCAGCAGATTACCTTCCCTAGCCCAATATTTCAGGTTAGGACTTAAATCAGAATAATTTTTGAAAAATAACTGGAAATTCTACCTTAGCTACTACATTTTTTTTTTCCATATGAACTATAGGTCTTAGAGTTTACTTTGTTCTTGATTTTTTATTTGCATCCAATTTATTTATGGTGTCTGTTCATTCTTTAGCTATGAAAAAAAAATTGTGATTAGGCTGGAGACAAAACCAGATATATAGTTGAAATACAATCTGAACTATTTCCATCTGTACGATTTCTTCAATGTGTGATTCCACTACAATACGTATCTTGGCACGCTTATCAATCTGTCCCTGTTTGAAGTTAATATTCTCTTGGGAAAAGGAAAATATCATTATGGAAATTGCCTGAGTGAGCTCTTCTGTCTCAGTGTTTTCACAAACAGTCGACCTGGGAGTACTAACTCTAGGAAGTAGAACAGAAACGGGTTTTAAGTGTTAAAAAAACAAGTCCGAGATGAAATGAGATTATTAGGTCAAGTAAGCAGAAATGTAGTGTGTGTTTTAAAATAATATATAATATTTTCCTGGCACATTATCTTACTTATTTAGTGTCATTGTATTTCTCACAGTTGCAAGTGATTTGGTGAAGTTTCTGCTCTAAATGGTTCATGTATTCCATTCAACTATTTACAATCATTATGCGTATGTACAAGAACATTCTAGAAGTTTAAAATTCAAGTAAAGAAAAATTTATCTGACAATTAAAATTGCCTTTATAACCATATTTCAAATCTCTTTTATAAATGTTTTCTGATGTTGCCATATTTTTCTGCATTCTGTTGCTTCATTTGGTAGAAAAAATAAAAATTTTTTACTTCCATTAGTTAGGTAAAATTTTATATTCTGGTTTAACCTTATTGTTCAAAGTATAGCCTTAGACTCTATTTACTGAATGTTATTTAATTATTATTCTGATTACAGTTTTTCAATTATCTCCCAGGCTGTTCTCGACTATTCTGAGCAGTACAGTGTCTGAAAGTTTAAAAATGTATTTGGATGGTGAGGTAGCATTATAAATTAATGTTGTAGCTGAAGAGTCAAAATAGAGGAAGATTAAGATTGAAACTGCTACATTTTGGGTACGAGGCAGCTGCAACCTCTTACGCCTAAGTAATTTTCATTATGTAGCACTTGATATGTTCAAGGCACATTTTCCTTTGTTTTTAATTGCTATTGTGAATATGCAGCATCTTCAGCAAATTGTTTTGAAAGATCTCACATTCGACAATTGGTAAAAATGATTTACCATTTTCAAAGAGTTTTCTTAGGTAACTTGCTTCATATCTGATGAAGCCCCAAGTAAACCAAATGAAAATTTGTCCCTATTATCTTTAAGAGTGCTAAATCACTAAAGTATCCTTCTATCTGGTGAGGACTCCACTTTAGTTGTCGCATACTTCCCAGGTTTTGAAGCAAGTAATGTGGCAATGGCAACGTTCATCACTATGCAATCTTTCTTGCAGCATCTATTTCTGTTCTATGCAGTGAAGTAAAGGCAAAAATATTATTCCCCTTGCAAATAACAATTTCATGATCATACTGACATTCAAGGTAGCATATACTCTGATATTTCTCAAAGTTTTATTTTGCAGTGTGTTATTATGTACTTTTAATGTGTTTTCTAACTTTAGATTTTTTTAATGTGAAGTGTTTTATAAAGACATCTGTCTGTTACAATGACTGTTGCCAAGTGAACAGGTTAACAACGGTAATGTATTGTTATCTACTACATGAATAGCATTTAAGCATTTTGCCATTCTATTTCTCACCTATTGTTGATAAAAGTCACAAAACTCAAAAATCTTCTAGTGGGTAAGAGATTAACAGATGCTTCTGCATATTCCCCTACTATAAATCAGGATCAGTCCTCAAATCTTCCTAATCCAGTCTTATTTATTTGTCTCATTTCTTCACCTTCAAATCCTATTTCAAATTTCCTTAAGCAATAAGTGTAAATATACACCTTTTGTTTCTGTCTTCAAAATCTTTCTCATTTACAACTTTACCTCACTCTCTAAGCCCAACACCATTATTCATACCAAATCTCTTCACCTCTTGCCCAAGAAATAAGTAATTAAGTACATTTTCCCCCTTTGGATCCTTAATCCTATAATTAAGTACACTCTCCCCCTTTGGACTACCTTACCTCTGTCTCGGTTTATTGTTTCTCTGAAGATCAATCCTCCATTTTGCCTGATTCTGTGTCATCTTCTAATTAGTCATTATACTTCATCACAATACTCCTCAAAATACGTTTTTACAGAGCTATATTTTTAGCCCCGGTCCCAATATCTGGATCCATCCTTAACCCAAATTAATCCAACTCTTTCATGTTTTTTTTTTTCCAAGTCCCTCTAGATTAAGACATTTCTGGCCAGGGATATAAAAAGTAACAAGAAAAGCTTTTACAGGTATGTAGGGGACAAAAGAAAATCCAGGGAGAACGTAGGCCCCCTCCGGAAGGTAGCGGGTGTCGTGGTTACCCGGGATGTGGAGAAGGCTGAGGTACTCAATGACTTTTTTGCCTCAGTCTTCACTGGTAAGGGCTGTAAGGAAAAAGGAAATCTTATCAGGCCCCTTTTTGAAAATGGGGGTTATGTTCCCTCTCTTCCAGTCATCGGGGACCTCACCAGACCGCCACGATTTCTCAAATATGATGGCCAGTGGCTTGGCAACTTCATCCGCCAGTTCCCTCAGGACGCGCGGATGCATCTCGTCGGGCCCCATGGACTTGTGCTCCTTCAAGTTCCTTAAATGATCCCGAACCTGCTCTTCTTTCTTATAGAAAATCCTACAAAAATGTGTAGAGTTCTATAATTTGCTAAGATAAAACTGTCATGTGGAACAAGATAGGTGTCATGAATGAGAGTCTGAACTTGTTTTACTAAAAGATAATATGATTTTTTGTTTGTTTCCAAATACTAGTAAACAAATAAAAAAAATAGAGATTAATTATTCATTAATTCATGTCAAATTCAGATAATAACAAATAATTGAATTTTTATTTTTATACATTTTGTTTAAATATTTCTTTTAAAAAATCATTTTTTAAAGAATTTTTTTAAAGTCTTCTAAGTCTTTTTTTATTTTGTTTTAAATTACTTCTTTTAAAAATGCTGAATGTAGGTAAAATATTTTTTAAAAATACGGCATATCGCAGGGCAACTACTTGAATTAATTCTTGGTTTTATTTTTATCTTATTAAAAAGGCTGAAAATCTTTCAATGTTCAAATGAAATCATTTTTTTTATATCACTGTTTCTCTAATGACCAGAAAGATAAAAGTATTACTTTTTTCCTGTTCCTGGTAAGAGTTTTTGGAATGTGCAAGACAAAAATTAAAAGTTCAAAGAGGAAAAACAATATAATGGTGTGTTAAATGACTCAACTGAAAACCTTGGATGATTAACACAGACTAAGCTAACACCGTTCATTTCTTGTATTGGTGTCCAGCTCAGTCAGGACAACATCTGAAACTTGAAAAGGTGAATTATGCTTCAGTCTCGAAACATAAAATGATAGTTGAAAAAAACCATAATGTTGAATTGAATGGTATTTTTTAGAAATGAAATCTACCAAAATTCCTCATTTTGTTCTACAGTCTTAGTCTGTTGTTAGCTGTATCCATTTGCAAACTGAATGATGTCTGGGTCAGAAAAAAAAAAAAAGTTTTACAGACACAAGATATACAGAAGCTTAGATACGTGTGTAGAAACTTACACAAATATTTAAAATGCATTGACTTGATTGAGAGAATTAAAAAATCAAATTATATGCTAATTTATTTAGTCATCTGTAAGAACTGAGGTGGATGTGGTATCAGTAACATAAAGTGTTTAATTTACTAAATTGATATTCTTGAGAGAAGCCAAACACCGGTCAAAACACTTCTATCTCGTCTAGTAAAACACACATTGTAAATTGTATGTATATTCATTAACTTAAATATTTGTGTTGAAATTACAGTGGAATATGTTATTTTTTCACTCCATCTGCATTCTGTTCAACAGCAATATGATATTAAAAATATATAGTACTCATTTTACAAATACAAATCTTCAAGGAAAAAATAATTTCCCAACTCCTTGGAGTAGCAGACAGTCATATTAAGAGGAGTGTGACTGTTTTGTTACACTCAAAATAGTTTAAATACAAGTCATATTAGCAAACTGAAAGAAAGTCCAAATGTCCAGTGTTTTGCAGAAGTAGAGAATGAATTCAAAAATTTAGTTACAATAATGCAGAAAAAAAGCTAGATATCAAGAATATTTTAAAAATGCATTATAGGAGCAAATTTTGTGATAATAACAAATTCCACATTTAGTCACTACTTCAGAAAGAAGCTTGGTGAGAAGTAGTTCATGCCTGGGAGTACTGAAGCAACAGGGATGCAGTTTTATTAAGCTTAAAAAAATATATCTTTTTCTACCAATATGAGTATTTTCATTTTTATTACTTGTTTTTTCTTTGTCCCTAACATAGTTTATGCTAGTATCAGCTGTCAGAAATTTTAAGCACTTTAAAATGTACAGTATAACATACTCCGAGCTAGAATTTTTCTTAAAGTTTCATTTGTAGCAAAGCAGAAGAAAGATGCAGAAAGAAAGGAGGATCTGTTATTTAATGGACAGTTTATGGTACTATTTATGTAGTAAAACTCCAAGACAGAAAATAATACAGAATATGGAAATGATATAGCATCATTAATACAGTTTTCTGCAATAACTACCTATTTGTTTTACTTTATTCTGCTCAGGTGGAGTGTAATGCATTCCACTAGTAATAAAAAGCATATACTGCAGGAGATATTGCAACTGAAAGGTTTGCTGTAAATTCTAACATGGTTATGTTAACAAACACAATTGTATGCAAATGTGTTTTGATATTTTAATGTTGATATGAAAAAGTTGTCCAGCTGACCAGACTTATATATCTAATATTTTACTTTCCCCTGTTGACAATTGTTCTGCTGTTATTATAGTCGTCTCTCAACTCTTGATTATATAATAAATCCCTATTACTATGTGTTTCAAATACTGAAGGCATCCCTAAGGTTAAAACACCAATTTATCCCATATTTCCATTTTCAGTTTAGCTGAGATCATTATTTTTTGTTGAATCTGCAAAAATAATTCTTGGATTAGGTAGAAAGCCTACAATAAAATTTCAGGTTTTGGTAGACAACAATCTGGAGAGGGCTTCTGTCTGTGCACAAGAAGTTTGTTGGCATTTCACTCATCACTTCAGCATATCTAGACTCAGAATAGCCCCTAATTTATGTCCACAACAGTATACCGCTCTACTATTTTTCAGAGTATTTAACTCTCTACATCCTATGCTATATCTCAGAATAACCTCTGCCACATTGTTTTGTTTGTAATGTCTCATCTTATTATTAATTTATTACTTCTCATAACTGGTAAGCACTTAGAAAACCAGACAGTGATAATGATGTTGTTTATTATCAGCAAAGGAAACATGACATAATTTTAGATACTGTAACTGTTGCTAACAGTTGGTAACCACTGGCAAACGTTGACCTTCCAATAACAACAGACATGGTAGTTACTCCATGGAGTGAAAGGTAGTGAGCATGAAAATACAACAGTTTTTATTCATGAATATTGCAAATAATTTTTAAATGACAGATAATTTATCCCCTGGACAATATTAATTTCTTCCATGTGGCTTAAACTGTGATTTCTGCAACAAGAAATCTTAAGACTCTTTTTTAATGTTACACCTAGTTGCTAAATGCATGGCTATGAAAAAAAACATTGATTTTTTCCCAAAGGTGAGCTTAAAAGTTTAACAGCAGTACTATACACACCATGTCATGTCGATATTTTTGGGCTATTTGTGGTGATTTTTGTGCTCAAGTCAAATACATATTTATTAGAACCCACAGGAGGGCTCTATGGAAAAAATCCAGGAAGACTTTTAATGAGTTCTGGACACAATTTTCATTGCAATATACAGCAGAGGGTCTCTGCAGATGTAGTTAACAAAAAATGTGTATATATAAAGAAAATTTGAAGTCTTTTGGCCTTCAGAAGGGATTTCCTTTATGATAGTGATGAAAGTATCTTTTATCTTTTTTTTTTGTTTGCCTCATCTGAGTAATTATGAATGGATCGACGGCCAAGAAATAGCTATTGTAAGTATTCTTTTTAAAAAAATTACTAATGAAGGTAGTTATAAGTTACCATAATCCTTTGCATATACTTTCTTTTTAAAATAATTGTTTGCCATTGAGTTAAAGACATGAGTTTTAGAGTATTTACTGAATGTTGAAGTCTTTTTTCCTGTTTAGTAACAAATTTAGTATCTACCAAAAAGGGAAATAAAAAAATATGTATGAATCTTCATGCACACACAATAAAATTTCTAGCTATCAGCACTTTTAAAAATAGACCTAACAATACTTTCAGAAAAATAGAAATAAAGCCAGAAGAGAAGAAAGCAAGTCATAGTCACCACTCACGTTTTGCTTCATAGGTTCTCTCAGTGGTTGAATCTCCTTAGATAGAGGGATCATTTATTACTGTAGCATTTCAGATTGGGTCTAAATGGAAGAACATAAAGACACATGAATTAATTCATGTATTATAGGCAATAAAGCTATCCTAAACAGCACCTCTGAGGTTTACTACACATGTGGATGGGCATGGAATGTATGGTGCTATACTGATAAACTACTAATAATACTAGTCTCAAAATTCATGCAAAATTTTTTTTTAAAACCCCAGTGAAGATCTGCTGTAAATGTCATCACGGCACTTGTTTGGGAAAATAATTGTGAGAAAAAACAGGTAATTACTTCTAGCATTCACAGAAAAATTACATTAGAAGGGTAAGTTTCTAGATGAGTCAGAGCCAGACAAGAAGTGGTGGCTGTATATCCTCATTCAAACAGATAGCCCAGCAGGAGAGGATTTTTTTTTTTTAGAAGCTGGTTTTAGCTTCTTTGAAGTCTTTTTATTGTCAGAGAAGAGTGAAACCAAAAAAAAAAGGAAGCAGTACAACTTAGCTAAAAGAGTAGCATGGTTAGAATAAACACAACAAGCTATGGTAAAATAGCTCAGCATTTTAAAGCTTCAGATGGGTTCAGGTTTTTACAAATTCTTTGAACCATCAATGAACTGACTCAAAACATCATATTTTGTCTTGTTTTAATCAACCTAGCTTTTCATATATCCTCTAATAGATATCTTGGTTGTGTTGCTTTTTATATAGCATAAATGTTATTGTAGTTAGTTTAATCAATTTTATGCCAAAACTTATCTAGTCTTTACTAATGCTTTCACCTTAAGTATTGAATGTTATTTGTTCTCTCAAAGCCTGAGTATAAATCGTTAAAACCACGTCTGTGTTGGCTTTGTCTGAGAGAGAGTTAATTTTCGTCATGGTAGCTAGTATGTTTTGTATTTGTGCTGAAAATTGTTGATAATACAAGGATTTTTTAGTTACTGGTGAGCAGTGCTTAGACAGTGTCAAGGCCTTCTCTGCTTCTCACACTGCCCCACCAGTGAGTAGGCTGGGAGCGCACAAGAAGTTGGGACAGCTGACCCCAGCTGGCCAAAAGGATATTCCATACCATGTGACATTATGCTCAGCATATAAAGGTGGGAGAAGAAGAAGGAAGTGGGGAAGGTTTGGATTGATGGTGTTTTGTCTTTCCAGCTAACCGTTATGTGTGATGGAGCCCCGTTTCCTGGAGATGGCTGAACACCTGCCTGCTGATGGGAATGAATTCCTTGTTTTGCTTTGCTCGTGTGCATGGCTTTTGCTTTGCCTATTAAACCGTCTTTATCTTGACCCACAAGTTTTCTCACTTTTACTCTTCCAGTTCTCTCCCCTATCCCATAAGGGGGCCTGAGCGAGCGACTGTGTGGTGGTGCTAGTTGCTGGCTGGGTTTAAACAACTACAACAGTATACAATGCTCAGTCATTTAATCAACTGTGTTTCAGAGCTGTATGAATAAAATAAAATTGTATGGTTTTCTAAAACATCACAAATGAGTATGAAGATAATTACTTGCATAGCTAACAGACTATTCTATTATCTTGTCTGTGGAGTGCTTTCTTATTAACTTACCCACCATAGTCCTGTCAAAGTTTAATGCTTCAGATGCAGCGTATAATTTTAATCTAATGCACAGCACTGCTAATATTTCAAACATTATGATATGTGCACTGAGACAGAAACATGTAGTTTGTTTATTAAGCCACCTAGAATGATTTAGATCTATGAAATGCTTTTGAGATTTAAGGCAAAAGTGGAGTTTTTATGTGTGTTTTGGTTTTTGTTTTAGGTGGGGATTTTTTTCCTCTTTTTTTTTTTTTTTTTTTTTTTTTTTCTGATTAAGCATAGGTGAGACAATTCAGCAATACTCACCTTAGCTGACGAAGTTGTATGGTTACCCAGTCAGTAGGCAGTGCTTAAATGGAAGGGTTTGAGATATAGCTTTCTCTCCTCCATGCTTTGTAAAATGGCCATTTTATTAGGTGTTAATCTTAACCTCCAACATGATGACCTCTGACCACAATGCTGACTTGCCATAAAAGCATAGAGTCTGGTCACAGAAAGCAATCAGTTGCATGATTCTGATTCTGAATATCCAATTCCAAGTCTTGCTCTTTTACAGGAATTCTCTACCTTTACAGACAAGCTGTAATCTGCCTTGTCTTTACCCCTATAGGACTATACCTACAGAAGCAAAGCTGTGCTAACAGACATACTATGTATCAAGAAAGTATTTAACAACCTAAGTATTTATACCTCACTAAAAAGTGATTTGTTGTCTGAATCTCATATTGTATAGATGGATAAACAAACTGTAATGGACGTTTTTTGCATACCAGATACATAGTAAGAATTTCAATGCAACTAAATATTTCCTCCTAGTTAGCTGTTATCTTTCCCCTTTTTACCTTGCAGCTGATTATGCAGATAAAAAGAAAGAATGCAGCATGATATCTACAGTGTCCTAGAGCAGCATCCCTGACAACTGTTAGTTTTCTCTTCCTTTGAGGTGCAGCCTCTTGTATTGATTGATGTACAGACAAGCACGTCAAAATCTAACACATACATGGGCTAGCTTCGTTATGTTTTCCACCTTTTGCTTCTTGTCAGTTTGATCTATACAGGAGGGACCATACAATCCACTTATCATTCTTGTTGCCAAAGGGCATCTGTGCTGTTCATTTTCTCAACCTTTCAGAGGTAAATGCAGTTTGCTGCAATTAATAAAATATCTGTTCTCTGGATATAATTTGTAGAAATGCAAAGTTACATCACTGTGTGCTCATGGATATAGTAATATAGATTTAATACACAAGATGTTTATTCTCAGACTTCTGACATAATCAGTGTGGCAAAGATTATCTTTTCAGCCAGGTTCCTCTGAATACATTTTGAAATCAGTTACAGACAGACTCAAGAGAAAAAGTGTATTTCACACACGTTTTCAGAATTTGGTTTTGTTCTCCAGTTGAGAATGAAACAAAATATTTCCAAATGTACTGTGATATTTTTTCCCACCCTGTGTTCCATGGAAGGAGCATATGAAACCATTGCAACGTATTTGTTTTTTTAAAAACACATATTTAACCATATATTCCCTGTCACATGGAAGGAAACAAATTGAATGGAGAAGAGTGATAGCAGTTTACTGCTGTGAACTCACAAAACTCAGGCCTTTAAGAAAAGTGAAAATGAACACCATTGAGGCTATATTGTGCATGATGGCACAAATCCAGCACTAGATTTTGGGGAGTGGGGTAGGGTTTTTTTTTCCCACAATAGCTAGATGATTCTTGTGAACTTTGGTTTAAGTATTCCATGGGCTATAAAAGACCAAGAAACACCACTTCAGTATTTTAAATACTGCCTCAATTTAGGTATTTCTTCTTCAACCTTCATATTTTATATTTTATATTGTACAGTGATAAGCTGTTTTGAAAGGAAACATCATATTTAATTCAGGAAATACTGAAACAGAATGTTACAGAAACGCCTAGCCACTTACTGTTTCTTCTCTGAAACAAATTTTGTATAATATCTCCATGGCTGTACTTTATTTTTTTTTGCACTGACCTCTAATATCATCCAAAAAATAGGAGCTGAATACAGAGGAAGATACTACACATATTCAATGAATTAGTTGTTCCTCAAAGGAAGACTGTAAGTAAAATATAACATTAATTTTAGTATGTTTTTTTTACTATCACCTTAAGAACACACACTTCAGAAAAGTTGATCCTGCAGTCTTCATATAGATAACTCAAAATAAAATTTTCTGCAATAAATGGTATTTAGAACTGAAATTCTCCAGAGAGGCAACAGCATGGACCAAAGGAGATCTGTTGAGAGTGACAAAAAGTAATTGAAGCATTGCCCTGGATATGCATTAATAAGTAACAACAACAAAAAAATCATATTCCAATTACAATGGAGTCTAGATCTCCCTTATAAGAACAGGTGAGTCCCAGCTGCACAGAATTTCAGGATACCAGTGTATCAAGGTACACGTAACCAATGAATCAAACAAAACAAAAAAAAACCCAACCCTAACTGGGTGACAGCCTTTCAAAGAAGATTTAAAAATAAAAGGAATACCTGTGTATTCACCTTCTTGAACTAGAGACAGCTGGAAGGAAGCAAGAAGAGTCCTCAGTAGCACATACCTCCTTGGCAAAGAAAGCTTTCTGTAAAGAGGAAAAAGAGTATTCCTGAAAGGGAAGTGTGCCCGAACAGGGATTCTGGCTGAGGGTTAATGGAGTACTGTTCCACAAAAACAGATGATCAGAGTAAATGTTTTTGCACTCGACTGGTACAATCCTGAGAATCAAAAATGTCTTCTTTCCTGCAGAAGGGAGGGTCTCTTTCACAGAAGTTTGGACTTATTCAGGGAAATTGGTTGACAAATACTTCAGGGTAACATTTCATGTGTTTAAATCACCAGTTGTGAAATCCTATTCCTTTGAAACAAGAACAGGTTGTAACAAATATCCATCTCACACCAGAATTGGAATTTGCAAGTGCATGGGAGGGTATAGTGAAGAGGTGAATTCAGCATATTTCTTAGACAAATTCTATATTTCCAAGTTCAACTCTTATTATCTTATCAGGCATTTATACACACTATTTTAAAAATGTAACTTACTATTTTTGATCAAGAAGTATTTTTAAAATTCTTTCTATGACTTTGACACTTACTTAAATCATTAACATTATTTAAATGCAAAATTTATATGTGCAGTATGATTATTGAAGCTTGATTTTCTTCCAGGTTATCCCACTGGGCAGTAACATATTCTTTAAGATCAGTCTACATGTAGATGGTTTTGGGATATGTATAATCACACTGAATAATTCCAATTCTATTTGTTTCCTTAGAGGTTTCTCTAATACGTTGATGCATTCTACCCCTCTGTCTTTCCCTTCCTCATCAAAGTTACAATGAATTTCCCTTAGAGGCATTATAAGAACATATCCTCAGGGTTATTATTTATTCTTAGGCAGACTGACTAAAACTCAGTTTTCTCCTTTTCCTATACCACTATTATTCAGTGGAAATTAAGAAATGCTAAGTCTCATTGGCTTAGAGTCAAAAGGAATTTAGGAGCTAAAGTATCCCAATACTTAATTTTTAAGCACTGCTCCCAAGGATGGAATCATAACATAAAGTTCCCTCCATGACTCATTAGAGAAGTTAGACATCTTAAAACAGGATCCACAAAAATGTGCATGCTAAAGAGGAATCTATGTGTACTGCACTTCATAGAATCATAGAATGGTTACTGTTGGAAGGCACCTTTAAAGGTCATCTAGTACAACCCCCCTGCAAGCAACAGGGACATCCCCGACTAGATCAGGTTGCCAGAGCCTCATCCAACCTGACCTTGAATGTTTCCAGAGACGGGGCTTACACCACCTCTCTGGGCAACCTGTTCCGGTGTTCTACAACTCGCATTGTAAAAATTTTTTTCCTAATATCCAATCTAAATCTACCTCCCTCTATTTTAAAACCATTACCCCTCATCCTATCACAACAGGCCCTACTGAACAGCCTCTCCCCATCTTTCTTGTAGGCCCCCTTGAGGTACTGGAAGACCGCTATCAGGTCTCCCTGGAGCCTCCTCTTCTCCAGGCTGAACAGCCCCAACTCTC
>WHYT01016710.1:71869-214013 GCA_009806455.1 Tetrax tetrax
AGAGGAGGCTCAGGGGAGACCTTATAGCTCTCTATAACTTCCTGAAGGCAGGTTGTGATGAGCAGGGGTTTGGCCTCTTCTCCCAGGCAACAAGCAGGACCCGAGGTAATGGCCACAAGTTGTACCAGAGGAGGTTTAGGTTGGACGTGAGGAAAAACTTTTTCTCACAAAGAGTGGTCAGGCACTGGAATGGCCTGCCCATGGAGTCGCCGTCCCTGGCAGTGTTCAAGAGGCGGCTTGATGAGGAGCTACAAGATATGGTTTAGTAGCTGTGGCAGCAATGGTAGTGGGAAGACGGTTGGACTAGATGATCTCATAGGTCCCATCCAACCATGTGATTCTATGATTCTATGAACTGCACCACACAGCTTGGTGTCATCGGCAAACTTGCTGAGGGTGCACTCTATCCCACTGTCCATGTCGCCAACAAAGATATGAAACAGCACTGGTCCTAATACTGACCCATGAGGAACACCACTTGTCGCAAGTCTCCACTTGGACATCGAGCCATTGACCACCGTCTTTTAGTGTGACCAGCCGGCCAATTACTTATCCACTGAGTGTTCCACCCATCTAATCCATGTCTCTCCAGTTTAGAGACAAGGATGTTGTGTGGGACAGTGCTTTTGCACAAGTCCAGGTAGATTACGTCAGTTACTGATCCCTTGTCCATCAATACTGTAACACTGTCATAGAAGGCCACCAAATTTGTCAGGCATGATCTGCCCTTGGTTGAGTCATATTGGCTGTCTACCAATCACGTCTTTCTTTTCTGTGTGCCTTAGCATGGTTTCCAGGAGAATCTGCTCCATGACCTTGCCAGGCACAGAGGTGAGACTGACTGGCCTGTAGTTCCCCGGGTCTCCCTTTTATCTCTTTTTAAAAATAGAGGTTGTGTTTCCCCTTTTGCAATCAGTGAGAACCTCACCAGACTGTCATGAGTTCTCAAATATGGTAGATAGTAGCTCTAGAAATTTAATCCAAGTGTTCCCTCAGGACCCATGAATGCATCTCATGAGGTCCCATGGACTTGTGCACCTTTAGGTTCTTTAGATGATCTTGAACCTGATCTTCTCTTACAGTGGGTGGTTCTTCATTCTCCCAGTCCCTATCTTTGCCTTCTGCAACTTGGACAGGGTGGCTAGAGCCTTGTCAGTGAAGACTGAGGCAAAAAGTCATTGAGTACCTCAGCCCAATCCATGTCCTGGGTAATCAGTTCTCTTGTTTCCTTCCAGAGAAGGTCCACATTTTCTCTAGTTTTCCTTTTACCCCTGATGTACCTATAGGAGCTTTTCTTGTTGCCCTTGATGTTCCTGGTTAGATTTAATTCTATCAGAGCTTTAGCTTCCCTAACCTGATCCCTGGCGTCTCTGACAATCTCTCTGTATTCCTCCCAGGCTACCTGTCCCTGCTTCCACCCTCTATAGGCTTCCTTTTTGTTTTTACATTTGTCCAGGAGCTTCTTGTTCATCCATGCAGGCCTCCTGGTGCTTTTGCATGACTTCCTTTTTGTTGGGATGCATTGCTCTTGAGCTTGGAGGAGGTGATCCTTGAACATTAAGCAGCTTTCTTGGGCCCCTCTTCCCCCCAGGGCTTTTTCCTATTGTACTCTGCAAAGCAGATTCTTGAAAATGCCGAAGTCTGCTCACCTGAAGGTAGTGAGCTTGCTATGTGCTCTCTTCATTGCCCTAAGGATCTTGAACTCCACCATTTCATGGTCACTGCAGCCAAGGCTACACTTGAACTTTCCCTACCAGCCCCTCTTTGTTGGTTACAACCCCTGTTGGCTGCTTATGTTGTGTAAATTAATGTTCTCTAAGGAGTCTTGAACTGGGAAATCTGAAATAACTTGTATAAATCTGAATTTCTGAAGTGTTTTCAGACTTTTCATTTCAAGGCCTCTACTGCATTCGTGAAAAATATACAGATCTAGTAACTTAAAAGTTTTACTGATGTATAATAGAAGAACATACAAGATTAACTAAGTAATAACAAGCAACTCAGCAAGTCAATGACAAGCCAAAGAAACTGAAACTCCTTTATTTGATCTAGGTATTTATCTTTGAGAAATAGTGAAAAGACAGTATCCTCAATGATCTCAAGGATTAGTCTCAAGAAAATGCTGGAAGAAAAACAACACTGAAAAATAATGTAGGGAAGATATCCTGAAATTGTGGGCTAGGGAAAAAAGGCTGCCAATGTTTATCTACAAATGATAAAAGTTAATTGGTTGAACTAATATGAGACACCTTGAAAAAATAGGTAGGGATGAAAAAAAAGGTCTTAGCTGGTATGGAATTTCCTGTTTTAGATAG
This sequence comes from Tetrax tetrax, assembly GCA_009806455.1. Lineage (NCBI taxonomy): Eukaryota > Metazoa > Chordata > Aves > Otidiformes > Otididae > Tetrax > Tetrax tetrax. Next base: position 74,185 of record WHYT01016710.1, read on the forward strand.
AGGACATAATTAAAATAATATATTTCCCATTTAAAAATAATGATGGTGGAAAAAGTGGGGAGAAAAGGGGGATCTTCTGAAAAGTTTCTCAAAGGTAGTTTAGCTCCGTATTATAATATTTTACTTAGCTGATCTTGTCTGGACTTGTGAAAGAGAAGTTCAGATAGGCCTGACCTGCAGTAATAGATTGCAAAAAACCAAAAGAGACTGAGCCTACATGTCAACAGCTACATATAACTTTAGCTTCAGATTTGAAGTTAGAGCAAATAAATCTAAAATAAAAAAAAAAGAAGTATCAAAAAGTTAATCGCTTCTATATTTTGCTTGCAAAACTTTCCTTCCATTAATTCTTGCCTCAGTGCTGAAAATAATAGTTGGGTTTGATCTTGTGTCGGTTCAGGAGATAGGTGCCAGCCAAACAGCACAGAGGATTTAACTGTTTTCATTTTAGGAAAACTGAAGGAAGACCACATGCTGGGCAGGAGAGCATGAAGATTGTTTGATAAGATTCCATTAAAGTGAGTTGACAGTAAGGTTAAAAGTGAACTGGGAAAATCTCACCTGGGTAATATCTGGGAACAGAACAATCAGTTTGACATTTCCCAGGTTAAAGATTTCACATTATCAAAATGAAAGTCAAGTGTTCTGTTTTAAAGACAGCCCAGCCAATACTGGTATCACTCTAACTCATTCTGGTCTGAAGAAATAATTTTCTTCCTATGGTGAATGAGACAGATGAAGAGTTCTAAAATTACTCTAAATATTGTAAGAAGTATTGGTGTAAGTGCACTGTATCTTGTCTTGCTGTATTATGATATTCAAAGACTGATTTAAGCTAAATCTGTTTCCGATTTTTTTTATATTTTAAATATTCTGACATATCCTCATTAGCATCTCATTACTAAGCAGTTAGCTAAGGAAAAGGAAAATTAGGTGCAACACTACATGGTATATTTTCACCTTGATGAGCAAGAGTAACTCATTAGGGGTTACTGAAAGTCATAGACATGCTTTTTTCAAAATACGTCAAGATATTTTGAAATTATTAAAATGTTAAAGCAACAATATTGATTTTTATATGAAAGAGTAATTTGTTAATGCCAGGTAGGAACAGATGTAGGGAAAAATACAGAGAAAAATAGTTAAGCAGTTAAAGAATTGCTTTTTTTTTTCAGTGACGGTGGGAGAGAGGAAATGTAAGAATAAGATAATACTGTCATTTGAAAGTCAAAATGGTTAAATGTATACATAAATTATTAACAGTTTCTTCACTACTATACAGGGACTTCTCAATAGTGTCTCATATTCATTTCTGGAGCAGAAGAAGGAGATGGGATTTGAGAGAAATATCTGGGAATTGACTGAAGCCCAAACAAAATGCATGTGTGATCTGACCAGGTATGAACTGAACATTCTGGAAATGAAACAGTACTGCATTAAGGGTTCAACTATGAAAGGTGCAATGTTCCTTAACCATGTGTGGGCTTCAGTGTTCTGCTGGAATAGAGACAGAATGTGCAGTGCTTGGCAGGATCAGCCCCAAACTCCCATCACCCATACATACATAGACAAGTTACTTCCTCTACATTAATCTTTTCATTGACTTCATTTTGGATTATGAAGTTGTTTCTAGTTTGCTAGCCACGCACTGACTCAAACACTAAAAATCCCATCAAAACCAGAAATGTGCTGTCATCAAGATAGTTTCTGTATCAGAAAACAGAAAGAAACACTCACCACCACTACAATAGCTTTGTAGAGAAATTGAAATCACCCTCCATAAGCTTAAATTCATTAGAAGTTTAAGTCCCTGAACTGCAACAAGAAACATACATTTGAAGTCTGGTTAATGATATTTTTATTCACACAAACTGCCCTCTGAAATCTGGACTGTTTGTACAGGGGTATTCTCAGCTCCAGTTTATCACTGCAAGAACTTTCAGAACTGACATTTATAAAGAAAATAGCATGACCTGGTCTGAGCTATAAAACATTCCTGAAAGAATCAGTACTTATTGGTAAATGACCAACAGGTATACCCTGTTGAGTTTCAATGTCTTGTTAATTTGTGTTCTTTCTGAACTACATGTTTCTTGAGCAGACACAGGGATGCCCTAGTCTATTTAGGAGTTTTCTCCTGTTTGTTTTACTGGTACATGATGGCCACAATACATTTGTAGTAAATGCTGCCTGTTTCATAGATTTAATCTTGAAGATTTAAGTATCTGAGATCATCTAGAAGAGCTCCTCAGTAGAAGTAGTGTGTAATTTAAGGATCAAATTATGTATTCTTCTTCTTAATCAGTTAAAATGTTAATAATCATCACACAGAAGCGTGTAATTGCATCAAAAACAAAGGCTGCTGAGACAATTTTTTGGGTATCAACAGTGACAAGCTGGCAGCACGGGTTTCCCCCTGTAATCAGAAAGAAGGAAAATCTCCAGCTGCATTTAAAGTAGTAACATTGTGATGCCCAGTCACATATTTGGATGTCACTTTTGCCAAAGCTGTGCAGTTTGTGCAGCTGCCCTTCCAAAGAGAGATCTTCAGGGACATTAAAGTATCACTGTGAAAGAACATGATGATAAAACTAAGTCAACATTATTTATTAATTAAATTTTTAATTATACAAAAGGACCTACAATAACTACATCAATTACAGAGAACTGAGGAAAATACAACAGCCAAAATAAAATCATGATCATAATTTATAATATTTTATAACTTTTACATTCTGCAATTTTAGACAAATCAAATAAAAATATGCAAAGTGGGCAGTGGGAATAGAAATAAACTACTGGGAACACCAAGTAAACATGTAGGTCAGAGAAATTCCGTTCTGAGCCAGGAAACCATCACTGTTGAACAATGACATTACTATCTTGCGCACTATTTCAATAGGCCCAGAAAAAAATCCCCCTGCAGATTGCAAGTCTGCATTCACTTACATAGTAAAACAAATAAATACCAAGTCATTTGATGGCAGAACACTTCCATAGCTTCACAAATAATATTTTATGGACAACCATATTGTTAATTAGCTATAAATTATAACTAATAAATTAGTGCTGAAAGCTACTGGAAGAGGCCCTTAGTTCTGTCTCCCTGCTTAATGGCAGAACGAATCATACTTAAGACAAATTAATTCCTACTTTAAATCAAGTTCAAAAAATGGGAAGTACATGTTTGATTAGTCAATTTGATTAACTAATCATTTTGGTACCTGTGAAACTCCAGCATTGTTATGAATCAACAAAGAAACTCTTGAGATCAGCACACAATTTAGCTCAGTAACATGACTACAGAAGCGTCAAATGGCATAGTGCCATGGGAGGTGGCCCTAGAGGGAAGAGGGGCCCAGGAAAGTTGGTCCATATTCAAGGAGCACCTCCTCCAAGCTCAGCAGAGGTGCATCCTGATGAAGAACAAGACGGGCAAAAAGGCCAGGAGGCCTGCGTGGATGAGCAAGGAGCTCCTGGACCAACTGAAAGTGAAGAGGAAAGCCTATAGAGGGTGGAAGCAAAGACAGGTAGCTTGGGAGGACTACAAAGAGGCTGTGCGAGTGGCCAGGGAGCAGGTGAGGAAGGCTAAAGCCCTGACGGAATTGAAACTGGCCAGGGATATAAAAAGCAACAGGAAAAGCTTCTATAGGTATGTAGGGAACAAAAGAAAGTCCAAGGAGAATGTAGGCCCCCTCCGGAAGGAAACGGGTGTCCTGGTTACCCGGGACATGGAGAAGGCTGAGGTACTCAATGACCTTTTTTGCCTCAGTCTTCACCGACAAGGGCTCTTGTCTCACCACCCAAGCTGTGGAAGGCACAAGCAGGGACTGCGAGGATGAAGAACAGCCCACTGTACTCGAAGAGCAGGTTCGGGAACATCTGAGAAACCTGAAGGTGCACAAGTCCATGGGACCTGATGAGATCCATCCGCAGGTCCTGAGGGAACTGGCGGATGAAGTTGCCAAGCCACTGGCCATCATATTTGAGAAGTCGTGGTGGCCTGGTGAGGTCCCCGATGACTGGAAGAGAGGGAACATAACCCCAGGGAGGGTGGTTGGTGACAGCCAACATGGCTTCACCAAGGGCAGATCATGCCTGACCAATTTGGTGGCCTTCTATGATGGGGTGACAACATCGGTGGACAAGGGACGAGCAACGGACATCATCTACCTGGAATTGTGCAAAGCTTTTGACACTGTCCTGCACGACATCCTTCTCTCTAAACTAGAGAGGCATGGGTCTGATGGATGGACCACTTGATGGATAAGGATTTGGATGGATGGCCGCACTCAGAGAGTGCTGGGCAAAGGCTTGATGTCCAAGTGGAGACCAGTGACGAGTGACATCCCTCAGGGGTCCGTGTTGGGCCCAGCCCTGCTGAACATCTTTGTCGGCGACATGGACAGTGGGATAGAGTGCACCCTCAGCAACTTCGCCGATGACACCAAGCTATGTGGTGCCGTCTATACGCTGGAAGGGAGGGATGCCATCCAGAGCGAGCTTGACAGGCTGGAGAGGTGGGCCCGTGCCAACCTCATGAAATTCAACCAGGCCAAGTGTAAGGTCCTGCATCTGGGTCTTGGCAATCGCAGGCACAAGTACAGGCTGGGCGGAGAATGGATCGAGAGCAGCCCTGAGGAGAAGGACTTGGGAGTGCTGGTGGACAAGAGGCTCAACATGATTGGGCAATGTGCTCTTGCGGCCCAGAAGGCCAACTGCATTCTGGGCTGAATCAAGAGGAGTGTGGCCAGCAGTTCAAGAAAGGTGATTCTCCCCCTCTACTCTGGCCTGGTGAGACCCCACCTGGAGTACTGTGTCCAGTTCTGGAGCCCCCAACATAAGAAGGACATGGACCAACTGGAGAAGGTCTGGAGGAGGGCCACAAAGATGATCAGAGGGCTGGAGCACCTTTCCTATGAGGACAGGCTCAGAGAGGTGGGGCTGTTCTGTCTGGAGAAGAGGAGGCTCCAGGGAGACCTGATAGCGGTCTTCCAGTACCTCAAGGGGGCCTACAAGAAAGATGGAGAGAGGCTGTTCAGTAGGGCCTGTTGCGACAGGACAAGGGGCAATGGTTTTAAAATAGAGGGAGGTAGATTTAGATTGGATATTAGGAAAATATTTTTTACAATGAGAGTTGTAGAACACTGGAACAGGTTGCCCAGAGAAGTGGTGTAAGCCCCATTCCTGGAAACATTCAAGGCCAGGTTGGAAGAGGCTCTGAGCAACCTGATCTAGTCGGTGATGTCCCTGCTCCTTGCAGGGGGGTTGGAGTAGATGACCTTCGAAGGTCCCTTCCAACCCTAACCATTCTATGATTCTATGATTCTAATGCTGTCCACCAGAATAATGCACTGTTTGCAAAATCACAGTGATTACCATAGTGAAATCTATAAATAACCGGCTTGAAAGAAGCTAATTTGGGTGCCAGCTGCAATTTAACAGAGGTTAATGTGTGCTTTTTAATGTGATGAGCTCTATGTTGTCAACCTTGTATGATTACAAATAAACTTCGGTTCCATAGTTTCTGTTTTTTCTAATTTTCTTCTACAGTCACTTTGCATTGCAATCAAATTGCGCAGTGAGGCAGTGTGAGGGCAACTAAAAGGCTTATTTGAGTATGGTACTTAAGTATGGTTTTCGTCACAGTTTCGCAACATGTGTAGGAGGAGTCTGAATCCAAATTATTAAATGTCATTAAATAATTTACTTGCACACTTCAATAGCCACTTCAGTACACAGAATCCTACAAAAAAAAAACTATGAAAAAGAATGATGCAAGAAATCACATGGCCTTAGGCTCCTGCCTGTCCTCCTCCTCCTTCCATAAGGTTGAAATCCACTCTTCAGGTAAAGATCATTGATAGATTCTTTTCTACTTCTTTCCCTGGGTGAGAGGACTGGAAGCCAATGCAAAAATAATCTCTGTCTTTCATGACCTTGTTGTTTTATATAAAGTTTTATTCATTATTAATGGTGGCTTGAGAATATTTACACTTTCTCTATTTTAGAACGACTATATTTAGCATCCATTATTTTTCCTATGCTGAATACAATTTCTAACAATGAAAGCCAAAATCAGAAAGAGGGATTTTTTTTTATTTTACTAGGAAATCTAAAGAAGAGGTCCATCATATTTAGATAATGAAATTATTATTGTTATAACAAGCATAAGATTATAAATATCAGGTCGTTAGTTCAAAAAGTTTAGCATCAGCTCAATGCTAGTTCTTCGCCTGAGTATCTTTCTTTCTATTTTTATGCTAAGGCATATTGACAATTTGTGGCATGCACACAGTAAGAAAAGGCAAACATAAAAAGAGCTGTCATTTGCAAAACATCTTGGTTTGAGAAGAGGGAATTCAATCATCTTTTTTGGAAATGCAAAGTTGAACAGAATTTGAAGCCTTCAAAAAGGCAGTTAAAATTACAATGGTTAGCACTAGGGAGTATGTTAGAATATTACCGCTGTTATGCCAGTTGGCATCCAAGACTTCCACTTAGCAGTAAAGAATGTTGCTAATCTGCCTCAAGTGTTTCTAAATTCAAATTAAATACTTGCTCATTCTGTGTGTACACAGGGACCATTTTTCCATGGCTTGAATAGATCAAGCTGTTACTCAGGCTGCTGTGCCCATCTTGGTGCACGGACAACAATAACTAGGATAATTTTAAAGGGTTTTTTTTGACTTGGTAGATTTCCTTTATTAAAGAACTTACCAGTTGAAAATATGTATGTGTTAACAGCCACAAGAATTACAATATCAGGACAGGTTAATAACCATTCAGGTCTAGAATGCTCCATGCTAACCAGTGTGGGATACATCAGAAATAGAAGTAAAGCCATGAAATGAGTATGACTATGGCATACAATTTTTTTCCCCTTTACCTGTGTAGTAATTATTTGAGATTCTTATTTTGCCATTATAAATTCAATTTTTACGCATATTCATAGCTTGGTTTTCTTAAAACTGAAAATATTCATTTTCTCTATTTTGAGCTTTTTTAAAAGCTATGATTTTCTGAACATATCAAGAACTTCCCACTCAATGGTACTCCATTTGAATACAGAAAAACAGAGACATTCAGAATGACTACTTGTCTCTGTAAGCCTAGGAAATAGATCTCTAATATTTCCCTGATTGTTCTTTAGCCATTTACTTTTGAAATAGTTAATAGCTGTTAATCACAATTCAAATCACAACACTTAATTCAATACAAGAACACTGATCCTTCATCCAGCACCTCAACTGGAATGCTGCAGCTTGTCTGTGAGAAGACGTCAGATCAGAAAAGGCTAGAAACGTTTACTGTGCCATTTTGTAGTTGAGTCATGAGGAGAAAGAGTTTTATTTAGTCCTCTGTTCTCCTTCCTCGCTGAGTGCATATAAAATGGTATGGCATACTCTGGAAGTAAGAAAGTAGTCTCCCTTTTTCTTTTATGCAGTATGTAACATTTTGTCTTAACATAAATTAGCACAAAGCCCCATCTTTAAAAGCAGCATCTTCATTCACCTCTACCAGTGCTTTCCAGGACTTTTCAGCAGAGGGAGACATTGTGAAAAGCTGATCTTACTTTATTTCTTTCCAGTTTGGCTTGAAGGTCAGTGAAGATATTTTGTCTCATTTGACTGATTTGGGATTCCTTTCAACAGCCCAAGTACAGAAGTTTAACTCAGAATCAAATGCTGAGATCACATTTTATGTGTAAGACACAGTGGGTGGGGAGAAATAAGAACCAAAAAAACCCAGGCAAAAAAAAAGAATCGTGCATAACTAAGGAAGAATGATGGGAATGTGAAGCAAATATTACTGAACTCTACAGAAAATAACTGTAAAGGAAATAAAAATAGTTAATAAAAGAAAGAATTTATTTTAGGACCATCAATACTTAAGATTAGGCAATTTTTTTTCTTTGTTTTTTTCTTCCTCTGACTGATATACGACTTTAACAGATCAGCCTGAAATTTTACAAGCTGATTATCTGTTCAATGTATAAATTTTTTGGCAGTTTCAGCAGAAGAGGTCCAATAGAGGGACGTGAAAAACTGGTGGTTATATTCTCAAAAGTTGTTTTCATTGTTTATTTGTTAGTTGTTTGATCTTTATTGTGCATGTACTCATTCAGAGGTGAAATGGTTCCTGGGTAACTGCGGCACCAAGCACTGCAAGTAAGATCTGGTACTAGCATTATTTGTATACTTGTTCCCAAAGGGCACATAGACACACAGGGAATCAGTACAGTGGCATCAGAGAATCTCTTGGAGCTAAAAATAGAACACAGTAAAGTAAAAAGTGTGGGAGTCATCACATGGTGACAAGGAGAGAATTAAGGTAAAAGAGACAGACCAATAAACAAGGACAGAAAATGTGATCCACGTGTATCTCCATATATATTTATGCTGTGCAAAGCATATGACAATGTGATTATTTAAGCACATCCTGCCCATTGGATAAAATTAAAAGTTTGAGTCTTCAATACGATAGAAAAAAATTGCAAAAACAAAGTAGAATATGAGTCTCTGCAAGCCTCTACAAAGAAATAATCTTCCAGTGCCATTCTCTACTTAATCTTGTTATACAGAGTTTGATAGTCTATTAATATGATCATTTGCTCACTCAAGCTCAAGGGGCAAAGGTATCTAGTGTCTCTAAATGTCAGCATCATGTATCTGCATTTTCTACTGACTTACATGGAATTAACATTTTCTGTTTACTTAGTTCAAATTGCGCTTTCAGAACATCATCATTATTAAAGTTAAAAAGTCAAGTTCTAAAGAGAAATTGCAAGATTAAGCTTATGTATGCAACCCTTACTTTCTGCACTGTTATATGTGAAATTGTAATTTTGTTTTTAAATGTGTGATCATATGATTACAAAACTGCATGCAACTGCATGAATATATGCTATATTTCCCAGTGATTTCTGTCTCCTCCTGTTCACAAAACTGATACTGCCTAATGAATAAGGATTGGCTTACGTTTTACTGCTGCTAATTTTTTTTAGTGTTTTGTTTCTGATTTTGCAGAATGTTGTACAAGCAGTGTTTAGTTTATTTGACTACATTTTATTTTTCTCCTTGTCAGCAGACTTGTTTAAAACCAGATCTTTCTCATTGCCATAAAACCACTTGTTCCAAAATTATCATTTCACTTGATGCTACTTACCTTCTGTGTAATTAGATAGTGGCTTCTAAGTTGGAGTGAAGCAGCACTCTTCAGCACTGTAAGAAGAAAAGCACACTCCACAACTTAGAAGATAGGTTGGCTGAAAATACCCTGCAAGAAAAGCAAAAGCTTCCTCACATATATGCCAGAAACTACACTACATAGCATAAGACTATACTCTAGAAAGCTTCAATGTTTCGGGGTTTTTTGAGGGTTTTTTTTGTAAATATGGAAATTCATAGATTTTTTTTTTTATTTAATAGATATAGAACCTACCACTACAATAAAAAAAGAAGTTTCTGTGCTAATTCTAATAGCCACTCATTCCCAACTATCAGAAACACTCTCCTTAAAGTCTAAAACTATCTGTCCAGTGCTGATTTTGTTTATTTTAACTAATTTTTTTTCCCTGCAATAATTAGTTAGCCATTTGAACATAAGAAAAAGGATTTTTTTTTTCAATTGTTGCATTAAAAGAATAAATCCCATAGCCATTTATTTTCCAGAGAGTCTGTAGGCAAAAGAACTGAAATGCATTTGAAAGCTAAAGTTTTACAAAATAACCTTCAGCGAGGAGCAGTGCCTTTTATTGTCCTATAGGAAATCAGTTTCGATTTGACAGAATGATAAGCCTTTGAAAACTGCAGACAGAAAATACACAGTAGACTTTTTGCTAAGCTCATTGCTCAACTGAGAAAGGATTCACTACACATGAATAAGAGCTAAATTAGCTGTGTATTGAAAAGTCTCATCAAATGTGAGTCTGTAAGTCCTTGGCAGAACTTGGGTCCCAGTGAAGAGTTTCTGCACACTTTGCCAGGTACTCCGGAGAGACTACCATCCTGATGTGCCTGCTATTTAGCCTCACCCTAGTAGAAATATAACTGAAAAAAAGGCACAAAAACTATCTATCACACTCAACAAAACCAAAATTTTGTTATCTATACATTATTGGATGAAAAAAAGAGTAGAATTAATGATTTAAAGCTGCAAAACTTTTCCCTACTACTACACTGTGGTGTTGCATATCAATAAATTAGCTCAGGTATAAGAACCAGGCTAGGCTAAGCAACATCCAAATTTATTAGGGTTTGCTTAGAATTGTCTCTACAATACACTGATGTACAGGACATTTATCTATTTCAAATAATATTCAGTATTACTCGCTGCTCCCTCATGTTTGCTAGTACTGCCAAAGCAGAAAGAAGTGTATGTTTTAATTGAAATTAGAAGGAAAAAAAAAGTAGTCATAAAAGTTGCATGAAAATTAGATGAATTTGCTTCTCTTGCTCTACTTATAGTTGTAATTATAATTTCACACTGTTTGTTTATGTGCAGAAGCAATGCCTGTTGGATCATATTAACTTGCATGTAGAAGTGTGAGCAATCAAATCCTATTAATTTCAAAGAGGATTCTCAAAGGGAAATCTTTAGCTGATGCAAATTAATGAAACCTCTTTTGACAACACTAGCAAAAATAAATGGTATTAAGACCAAAACTTGTAAGCATAAGGAAACAGAAGGGAGAAGAGCTGATAGCATAGCTCTGTTACAGTTTAAATGTCTTTGCCTTCATCAACTGTTCTCAACTGCAAGTTCAATTAAAATATTAGTTCTCTACTCCAAGTTACAGGAGCACAAAATATTGTTCCACTGCAGAGCAGAAGGAAACATTCTGGTAGCCAGAACAACACCCAAGCCAGAGACTCTTATACATCCTTGAATCAAGCCTTCCTTCAATACCCATTTTGTCATGCATTTAATTTTTCTAGAGATTTAGTTCTGTAAATGTAAAACATAAGAAAATTAAAACCTAGCACTATATTGACAGAGCTGAAGCATATAATATTCTGATGATTCTGATTTGCTAAGTCTACTCATTTTGGCTGGGATACAGTTAGTTTTCTTCATAGTAGCTTGTGTGGTGCTATGACATGGCTTCGTGACCAAAACAGTGTTGCTAACACATTGATGTTTTAGTTATTGCTGAACAGTGCTAGCACAGCCTCAAGGCATTTTCTGCTTCACATGCTGCCCTACTAGCGAGTTGGCTGGATGTGCACAAGAAGTTTGGGAGTACACAGCCGAGTCAGCTGACCCAAACTGACCAAAGGGATATCCCATAATATATGGCATCCTGCTCTACAGTAAAAGCTGAGGGGAAGAAGGAGGAAGCGGATGTTCAGAATGATGGTGTTTGTCTTTCCAAGTAACTGTTACATGTGATGAAGCCCTGCATTCCAGGAGATGGCTGAACACTTGCTGCCAATGAGAAACAGCGAATGAATTGCTTATTTTGCTTTGCTTGTGCTTGCAGCTTTTGCTTTCCTTATTAAACTGTCTTTATCTCAGCCCACAGGTTTTCTTACTTTTACCTTTCTGATTCTCTTCCTCATCCCAGGAGTGAGCAAGTGGCTGTGTGGGGCTGAGCTGCCAACAGGAGTTAACCCACAACACTAAGCAATGCAATCCATAAGGCATCCTGGAAACAATTTCTATTTTATATACAATGATTATAAAACAAAGAAAGCTAAGGAGTATTTATTTGTTTTCAATGCATCAGATCAAATTCTAATCTTAAGTGAATCCTTGCTTCTGATATCAGTGGCACTGCATAAAAGCTGCAGAACAGAATGGCTGCCACACCCAGGGATACAGATATTGAATGTTCCCATGAAAGCCACACTAGGACAAATGGCCAAGGCTAACCATGTGCTAGGCTGTAATAAAGAAAATAGGGCAGATGAAAATACTACGGGATCATATTGAGCAATCTACCTATATTTTTGTTGTCAAAAACTCATGAGAAATTAATGCTTACACTGTTGTACTCTTACAAGCAGTTACATATAAAAATAACTTAGATGTATGTGGCAAGTATGAGCATTAAAAACATACATCAGACTATTTATATTGTTATATTTGCTGAAATGGCAATAATTTAAGTTTTTAAAACTTTCTAAGTAATAACAAATACAAAAAAAAAAAAAAAAAAAAAAAAAAAGGTAAGCAATACCTAGTGATAATTCCACCAGTGCTAGAGGTCACTAACAAATCATATTATAATCTACTTCAAATGTAAAAGAACTTAATTCTTCAAGCAAGCATCTACAGTATATTTAAGCATTCTTTTCCCTAGTAAAATTTGGTACAAGGATGATGAAGTTCATACTACACTCCAGTTGCAGTGATAGACTGATGATTTATAAATGTAAAGGAAATAATAATGAGCAACACAGGCCAATACTTATCAACAACTAGTAGCTCAAACGTTCAAAATTCTCGTCCAAATATTGTTCTAAGAATACTCTTCCTTGACAAGATATATGAGACACATTTTCACTTAAAAGTTCAAATTTAATTTATCTGAACTTTGAACTTGAGAGGCTCATTGAGAGCCTCATATAGGCTCTCTATCAGCATTTTCACAAATTGGACTAGACAGCTTGAGTGATTTGGCTCCTAATGGACTGCAGTATTAGCACAGAAGAAGAGAAGAGTAGCATAGGATTCATGAGTTTTATTTAAAACCAAAGGAGATCATTGTGATGATGTAGTTTGGCCTACTACAGAAAAAGAAAAAAAAAGACCATAAGATTTCTTGCAATTTGCTTTACTCTTATGGCTAGAGTTTTTAAAAGCTTAATTTTTAGAGAAACACAACTCCCTGGGTAAAATTTAGAGTCATCAAGAATATTTTGTAACTACTGAGAATTGTTTCAATGATTACTTTTCACCCTGGCTAGCACGTATTATCAGTAGCCCCATATGGTTAGCTTTAATTTCCAGCCTTTGGTCGTATGGTTTGAAAATGGTTATATTTTTTTATTTTATGGACAAGCCAAACTTCTATTTTCTTCTCTTCATAAACAGGGATAAAATCACTCCCTAATCTTTATACTACCTACTTGGTTGAGCATTACTTTTAAAACACAAGGTGCTGTGATTGAATTTTCACACTTGCTTCCTAAGCTGTCGTGGTGACAGATTTGTGTCTAACAGCCATCTCTAGCTCCACTGACACAGATTCTCACCTGGAGCACTCCTTGGAAACAAGCTCTGTGTCCAGACGATCACTGTTGATCTTCCTAATTGCATGGAAAACCAGGCCACTTCTTTGGGACCTTCTATTCAAAATTTGAATGTATCAGGCTAGAAAATTTGTGCTGCGAAACCAAAGTTGAAGCTCTAACTTGTACAGATTTCCAGAAATTAAAGGATATATCTAAACCTAGGCAACATAAATAGGCCTTTCCTCATTTTTCTTAAAAATTGAGTCAGATATAATAAGAGATACCTCAAAATCTTTTCACGATTTCAGGATGATTTTTTTTCCTGTGTTCTGGATTTTCTTGTGGGTTTTTTTGGTTTAGTTTATTATTCCCTGAAAAAAAAAATAGTCTAATTTTGAGATTCAACTTGTCAAGTGATAAATAACTTTGCTTTTCTCTTGCTTTCTGCTTTTAAATGGTTGAATAAATACCTCAACTGCATATCAATCTCTCAGGAAACTTTCTGGGAAAAATTCTTCACCACTGTCAAAGTTGTTCTCTCATTCTCTTTAAAAATACCTACTTAGAAATTTCTGATTTTTTTAGTCTACTACCTCATCCAGAGAAAGATAGTTTGGTATTCCTCTTATGTTTAGTACATAACGTTTAAGACTAAGATATAGTAGAAATGATACAAATGTTTAAGTTTATGAGCAATTGCAGTTTACTCAGATTTCCACATTGATACAGGTGCTTAGGTAATGTAACCAAATCCTTCTGGTGATGACTTATTCAGCAATGAAACTGGTTTTTGACACAGTTTCTCTTAAGGCATAGTTCCTGGTACTTTAATCACTTTCACTGCTCTTCTCTAACACCTCTTTAACTGTTTCAATATCCTTCTTCCAGTGTCAGCATCTGAATTATATATAGGATTTTAACAAATCAGACAATGACACTAGTGTTATAACTTTTTTTTCCCTACTATTAAATATTCCCATTTATACATAAAAGGATGAAATAGGTAGAAGGAACAAATAATCTTTGCCTGCTATAGCATTGCACTGGACATTCATGTTAACTAGACTATATGTCACAACTTTTTCAAAATTTGCTTCTGAAGATAGAATGCCCTATTTTATACATACGGCCTATATCCTTTATGCATAACTATGTGACAGTACATCCTGTTTTACAATGGAATGCATACTGTTTGCTCACACGTTACCAGATCATGGCTGATTCCGTAGCTCTTAAGCTGAACTAATAATCAAAAATAGGATTGGGGGAGCGGGAGGCAGTAACATATATGGTGACAGCAATTCCAACTCTTCTCATTTCTTAGAAAGACCTCTAGAACTGAGGTATAAAAATTTACAAAAGGAACCCCAAACAATGCCAAACAACCTTTTGGTTTGCAGACCTCATGGTTCTTTGATGATTTCAGTTCTTGACAATCCTATGTTAAATGAATATTTACTTTTTCTGTCTTTCCTCCCACTCTTGATTTGTTTACTAGTCCAGCTCCCATGAGTTCTTGTTTCTACAGAAACTGAAGATATCTAAACTGATAAACATTTTTTCTCTAGAAAAAAAAAAGTCTAATGCCTTAATGCCTCATAAAATAAAATAAATAAAAATATATAGTTCCTCCTCCTTAGCCTATAACTTTTCTGATGCTTGGCAGCCAGTTCCACACTTCCTTGAATCTGGGATTGGGATGCTTTCTGAATCTACGGAAGTGTTCTTCTCTAGACCTAGCTTCCCTTTCAATAGTTTATTTAAATAAAACTGTCAAAATCTTCTGTCCTTATCAGAGTAGAAAATGTCAAGACTCCCTGGTTCACCAGGGATCTTCAGTGTTTGTTGAATGTACCAAATCAATATCCATTCCTGTCAAATGAATATCACTCATTTAATTTCACATTAAAATAAATTAAATATTATATTTCATGGTTGAAATATTGATGCAGTGCCAAATTTGGTTTAGGATGATTTCACAGCCATAAATTTTTTGTTGTTGTTGTTATTATTGTTTTACAGTTATTTAATAATAATGGGTTTTGTTTGTATGTCTATTTTACACATTTAAAATAAAACTTCCTTCAGTCTGTAAGCATCAGTACTAAAACACCATTCCAAGGAACATTTGCCGCAATCAGACAGTGCACTAGGAATTTCTCCAGAGATTCCTAAGATGGACAATAATGATGTTATGATTTATAGACTCTTGATGTACATCTACACATTCAAATATTACATAGTAAACTAGACAAGTGAACTGAAAATAAAATCATAATCAGAAGGCTCTACGCCAGTTCCCAAAATGGAGCAAACTCTTTTCAACATATTAGCTTTTTGTAATGAAAATTATTCTGTTTGAAAAATGTAAGTCAAATTCATCTGACCAAATATAAATTTCTATACATCTACTACTAAGCAAAAAAAACCCCAAACCTAAGCCGCTTTTATGGCCAGAGGAGAAAAAGAAAAAGTGATTAATGCTATCCTGGAGTAAATATTTAAAACCTTACAGATTAATATCTTAGAACATCTTAGCCTTCATTTCCTCCACTGATATGGGAGGGAATTATATTGTAAACATTTAAAGTGACATGAAATGAAACTCCCTACACTCTCTTGGAAGATTTTTAATTTTTTTAAAATTTTTTAATAATTTCAGGAGTTAGTTAAACCTATTTTTTTGGAAGCAAGAGATCTTGTGCAGGACTTGGTCTTTGAAGGTTCACTGTATACAATGAATTCCAAATCTCAGTGACTGCAGATGTCTTTCAGAAGGGAAGACAAATGAAACTACATTGTTTGACTGAGTCAAATATAAATTTCGGGAAGGTGGTACCATTTAGGAAAGTGACACTTCTTTAAAAAAATGTTTTTTATCCAAGATCTCTGAGCAGCACATATCTAAATCATCAAAGCACCATATGAAACTGAGCAATTAAAGGAGATCTGTTGGATCTTTATTTTTTTTTCATGGATAAGGAATGAAATACAAATTCTTCTGCTCTTGGGACCCTAAATGGAAGATATTCTATAGATGATGATTATACATAGTCATTTTTAGTTTGTCTTAAGCCCAATGATCATGAAACTATTTTACAAAAAGATAAACATCTTCAGCAGAAAGGGATAAGAAAAACTTACTACAAAACATCTCATAACTCTCTCAAAAGTTTTAGAAGTACAATATGAAATCTTGGGAAGACATATATAGAGTCACAGAATCATAGAATCATAGAACAGCTGGGGTTGGAAGGGACTTTTAAAGGTCATTTAGTCCATCCCCCTCGCAAGGAGCAGGGACATCTCCAACTATATCAGGTAGCTCAGAGCCTCATCCAGTCTGACTTTAAATGTTTCCAGGAACGGGGCATCTACCACCTCCCTAAGCAACCTGTTCAGCGTTTCACCACAGTCACTGTTAAAAATTTCTTCCTTATATCTGTTTTAAATTTACCCCCTTTTAGTTTAAAACCATTACCCCTTGTGTTATTGCAACAAGCACTGCTAAAAAGTTTGTCCCATCTTTCTTATAAGCCTCCTTTAAGTACTGAAAGGCCACAATAAGGTCTCCCCAGAGACTTCTCTTCTCCAAACTGAACAACCCCAACTTCCTCAGCCTGTCTTCATAGGAGAGGTGCTCCAGCCCTCTGATCATCTTTGTGGCCCTCCTCTGGACCCACTCTAACAGGTGCATGTCTTTCCTGCACTGAGGACTCCAGAGCTAGATGCAGTATCTAAGTCTTTACCTCTTGTAAGGCTTCTGATTTTGTCTGTACTCATGTCTTAGATGACCATGTACCTCTAGGGTGTAAGATATGGATACCTGAAGAAGAACAACAATAGTACATCCTTTGCTTCTAGGAACAGACACCAAATTCTATAGAAAGCTAATACTTCATTTGCTATTCCTTATTCCATTTTATTAAGAAACAAAATACTGCAGTCAATCACAGAATTACAGTATCACTGAGATTGCATAGGACTTCTAGAGATCACCTAGTCTAATGTCCTGCTCAAGTAGGGTCAAATACAGAAAGTTGCCTAAGGCATTGTCCAGTTTGATTTTGAATATCTCCAGGATGAAGAGTCCACAATCTTTCTGGAGAAATGGTTTCAGTGTTTGGCTATCCTAACAATAAGAAAGAATTTCTTGTATTTCAGTTTGTAGTCAATGACTCTTGTTCATTCACTGAATATCACTTAGAAAAACCTGGGTCCATCTTCCTTACTCTCCCCCATCAGGTATTTATACACATCGCTCAGATGTGCCTGAGCCCTCCCTTCTTCAGTCTGAACAACCCCAGTTTTCTCAGCCTTTTGCTGTGTGACAGATACTATAAGCCCTTACTTGGCCTTTTGGTGGGCTTACTTCAGTATGTCTGTGTCTCACTTGTACTCAGGAGCCCAGAACCAGACATAGTGATCCAGATATGGTCTCAGATGAAACATTTCAAAGTAAATTAAATGCTTAATTAAATCAGAAACTGCTATTTGTATATCAATTCTTAGTACTGTCACTGAGCCAAGAAAAAATTATTGACGTCATGTTTTAAGGAAACACTGTAACCACTGAAGTCATTAGGAGAAGTTAATATCCTATGACAAATAACTGAAACTCAAAAAAAATGATCAGTCATACCCCAGCACTCCTGCTTTGCACAGTCTTATTAGAGCTAACAAACTCAACATTCAAGTTTCACATCAATATGCAAGTAACTCTATAATTTTGAGCTTGACAGCTAACAAAATGAATCTGGTCCCAAGGACTCTCTTCACAATGGTGCAGGAATGGTTCTGCCTCCAAGAAAAGCTATTAGGACATCACATGGCAGACTTTCATAATCTTCAGTAGCACAAATTTCTGAGGTGTAAAGATGCCCTTTATTCCAAGAAGGCCACTGACACTTTTGATATAGTCTGAAAAACTGCTAAATTTGAAGACTTATCTGGGAGTTAGCGTTAGATACAAATTAAGGGAAGGAAAATGTGTGGTATACTAGACAAAACAGCGTTAACATTTAGTTGCTGTACTTTCAGGCCACAAATACTGAAAAAAAAAAAAATATACCATCAAGGTTTATCATTTGCAGCTCCAAGCTACAAATCTTACACAAAGTACGATTTTTAAGGCTATCTCTATCTATTAATTTTTTTTTTTGTTAAACTATGCCATTTTCTGCACTTCCAATTTAACACACCAGTATTCATTTATCACTGTAGGGCATCACGGACAGCTGCAAAGAGAATACTCAACTAGATGACAGACTTGCAGAGAAACGTAATGTTGCCCTGGGTTACGGCTACAGTCTGATTTTGGCTGATGAATAAATATGCTTGAGTGCGGTTGTTTGTTCTTAAATCATTATTGGCTGATCCTTTAAATAATACTGATATGAATCCTTTCTTTCTCATATGCCTTCTTGTACATTTGTGTCTTACCTTTCATTCTACATTAGTTATTTCTATCTAGTCATGAAACTATCATGTATGCTTTGCCTTTTGCATTTATTGAGAGGTATCTTGCAAATTATCATGTTGCCCTGATCTTTTGTGCAAGGCACAAGCCAGAGAATTTCAAAAGTCTTTCTGCTTTTCTACACTAGTAGTTTATGAACTGTGCCTCTAGTCATTTACTTGTGCAGCAACAGGACTAGAAAAGAGATCCAGTGCAGAATAAGTTTGAGTAGATTTAGTTCAGCACATAAGACTGTAGCTGCTAAGAAGCCAAATTCTACTTTGTACTTACTGTCTTCATAAAGGAAGCTGAAACAGTTTCATTTAGTTTGGGGCAGAAAGTTTATAAAAATGATATATCTTACAAACATAACAGATCCAATCAAAACAGAAGTTAGGGACTTCATAAATATTGGCATTGTGGAATTTAATTTTATTTAAAATATAGCTGCTTAAAAGCTAGTAAAATAGCCTTGTTTGCAAAAAAAAAAATAAATAAAAAAAATATCAGAGTTTATTTAGGTAAACAAAAAGGCCTCAGTTTCTCTATGTATCTACACACTTTTATCTGGAGATCATCTGATGAGTTTTAAAATTATTTAATTGACAGCTCTCATTTTCTTGACTACTGATCTATACTGTGTTAGTTGAAACATATCACCTTATTGCCTCTATTAAAACAATTATTTAATCCTTGCAAAAAAAAAAATACTATTTTCTTTAATCTTTTTTTCCATTCCAGATTAAAAAAAAAAGTGTTCTGAAGAAATTAAACCCATGCGCATCATTTTTTTAAAAGACAGAAAGCATATACCTACCTTCCTGAGTACTGGAGAGTTTGAAGAAAAGCTAGAATGTATACTTATTCACATGCATTTTTCTCTGAATTCTTGCAGTGATGTTCTGTTTAGTGATAAAATTTATGGTACTCTCTGTTGTAAGTTGCAGCATAAACATTTTCCAGAGAAATTTCAATTTATTAATGGAAGCATATAACATTTGTTTATTGTTTTAGAGCAAATTATACCCTGTGAAACACAACAGTGAGAAACATATGGTCCATCCTTCCTAATATAACATTTTAGGCAAATGGCCATCCTAGATTTCTCTGATTTTTATAGGCATCAGCAGAGAAGTGTCCTGATTTGTACATTTTCCATCCAAATTACATTTCAACTTCCCTCTCCTCCCCTCCCCTCCTCTTCCTTCCTGGCCTTGTTTACCTTCGTAGGAGTAGCCTACTATGTAACTTACATATATATTCATACTGTGTAAGAATAGCTTAGAGAAATATTAAGCTTTACCACTTCATGTAGGAAATAGAGTAAGCCTGAAAATCAGGAAATTTTTTTTTTCATTTATTTCAGTGATCTTCAGTGATCTTCAAATAAGGTCCTTCCTCAAATAGGCTCCTATTTCAACAGCCTCCTCCCAAATACAACCCAAAATGTTACAGCAGTCTAGTACTAGTACTGCTTGGATGTCACCACTTCAGCCATGGTGGATCTGGTTCCCATATAGAAAACCACTGTAAGCAGAGCTCACTGTCTGCTGTCTTCTTTCAGTTCAATATACATAACTTCTCTATTTAACAAGCCTTATAATTTCTTTGCTCACCATCCTTACAGAAATGTGTAATATTCACATGGTGAGGATAGGTCCCCCAGCAGCACCCTCCTCCCTTTTTTTTCCTGATAGGCTTGAAAAAAAGGAGAGGAAAGAGTGATTTCTATTTTCAGTGACTCACACTGGTTGCATATCTGACGTGTTTCTTATTCAACACACAGCCTCTTCCTCTGCTATGTGTTCCATTTACTACTACAGGAGCCAACTATCTAATTACCCTAAATATACACCCCTTCTGGAGAAGTTTTATTAGCAGAATTTAAGCAAATAAAAGCAATTTATACTCTGTTGAGATGTGCCTATGTACTTAACCCTAATGGGAGGGGAAATATTATTTTTAAATTTGTCCTTTGAACCATTCTCTGTAAAATCCAAGTTATAAAGTTGTTCATCCCTATGGACACTGTATGAACAAATTCTCCACGTGGCATTTTACAATTAATTTTCATCTTCTTGAACTAAACACAAGCAATCTGACAACTGATTTATGCAAATTTGTTCTGAACTCCTTTGAAGTAGCTATTTTTAAAGGCAAATATCATCTCCGCTTGGGGCTGAGCACTGGAATGATTTATATTTGTTGCAATAATAAAAAAAATGCTATAAGTTATTTTCTACATGGCTTACTCCATTAGATACATTTATTCTGACAGGAAGTGCCAAAATGCCAGCAATAAAGTGCTGGAATTACACATTTTAGTTTAGGATCAAAATTCAGCAGAAAATTCCAAGTGAGATAAGACTTGTATCTTTGATCTAAGCTGGGAGATGTGTTATTTAAATGGCCATACTTCAAACACAGCCTGTCCAAGTCAAAAGCTGCTCTCTTAAGGGTCATTTGGAGAAGAAGACGGCATGGAAAGAGTAGCCGAGACCACATGAACAAAATCCATAACCTTGGTTTAGGGGAGAAGAATAACTGACAATATAAAAGGTTAAAGCTAAGTACTAAAAGGGAAACATTAGAATGGTTTTAGCAAGAAAGCAGTTTCCTGGGCATGTGGAAAACTACCTGGGTCTAGATACTATTAGTTTAAGTGTAGAATAGTTGTAAAAAACTGACAAGCTTCTGAACATCTAAGGCGCTCTTCTGATTTCATAGCTTGTCTTGATCTATGTACTTGATCTAATACTATCAGCCCAATGGCCTGGCAGAAAACTCCTGAAATTAAATGAAGGGAAGTGCAAAATTCTACACCTGGGGAGGAAGAATCCATGCACCAGTATATTCTGAGGTCTGACTGGATGGAAAGCAGCTTTGCAGAAAAGGATCTGGGGGTTCTGGTGGACACAAAGTTGAACAGCCAGCAATGTGCCCTTGCAGCAAAGAAGGCTAATGGTATCCTGGGCTGCATCAGTTGGAGTGTTGATAGCAGTTTGAGAGATGAATCTTCCCTTCTGCTCAGAAGCTAGTAAGGAACTCAATGGAGGTATTCAGAGATGGATTAAATCCATATCTTTACTAAAAATTACCAGTAAGATTTTTTAAAAATTTGAGTGTATTCCCTGTGTCTAATCAATAAGGAGTTATATATATTTGGCTTCTTTTTCGGATACTTATCATTACAGTTATGGGGTTTTTGGAGCAAGAATTAATTCTCACTATATATTTAGAATCATAGAATGGTTAGGGTTGGAAAGGACCTTCAAAGGTCATCTAGTCCAACTGGAAATATTTTCCTACTGGTAATGTTGATAGAAAACATTATAAAGAGTTGAAGGAATTTGGGGATTTTGTTAATTTTTAAGAGTCGCACTAGTTAAAGCTCATTACTATAGAAAATATGCCTAAATTAAGTTACTATAGATTTTCTCAGATCAACTTATCATTGGCTAATATGTGATTTTGATTTCAAGATTACCACAGACTTTTTTTTTTTTTTTTTTTTTTCATCTTGCAACTGCCTTTTTACCATTTAACTCTTAGTATCTCAACTGCTGAAAGTGTGGTCAACAGTGTGATGAAATAAAAGTCGTCATCTTCATCAAGGAATGCCATTTGTTATCTATTAGATTCAGTGACAATTGGAGTAGTATTCAAACAACTGAGAAATTATCCAGCCATCAAAATCAAAAGCTGCGCTGAGTGAAAAAGGAAAGTACTTTGTACTTTTTTTTCTTTCTTGTTTTAAAGTGGAACAGCTATATAGTGAAAAAAAAAGAAAAAGTGTACTTCAGCTTGTGCATTGAATGCCCTGATGAGAAGCCTTTTATTTGGTTGTTTGGGTTTGGGTTTTTTTTCAGTTAAGAACAACATTCTCAACTATTAAAAAAACCCCATATAAATCTGAAAAAAAAAAGTCTTTAAAAATCTAAAGAAATAAGAGAGGGAAGAAAGAAAATCTTTACAGGTGAACCAAGCCATCAGTCAGTACTTCCTGAGAATGATGGCTGGGAAACTACCTGTGAGTAGAATTAGTCAGAATTTTTTTCCACAGTATAGATCATCATCACAATTTGCTTACACTCCAAAATCTAAATAGCTTTCAAAATGCAAATAAACTTGATTAGCTTCCTGACACATTGCCAACACAGTTCCTCAGCAGCGAGACAGATCAGATCACTAAGAATATCTAGAATCTGTATTCCCTTCATTCCATAAAACTTACTTTGAAAAATCTTTCTATACAGAACTTTGACAGTCTATTTAACTAAAGCAATTTCCAGCTTTCTGAATTATCATCCCTCTGAAATATTCTGCCTGTCTACTGTTTCCTTCTTCGTTCTGCTCAGGGAAGTAGGATAGTTGTTTTGTCTCTTTTTTCCCTTACATATTTTGGCTGCACTCCCAGCTATTTCTGCATGCAAGTGTCTGCTGAGCAATTCAAGTATTCAGCACAGTGTCTTTAAAATCACAAGAGTGAAGAATGCAGGAAATCTCACTTGAGAGGCATTTTTTTTTGCCCCATGCTAGTCTAAAACACACATGTATGTACCTCAAAATGAAGGTACTAGATTTTCTCAGGCTTCAAATGAACAACAAATTAAAATGGTAAGTCTTCCAAACACAAAGCGCATGTATATTTATGTAAATCTATGTGATTTGTTTCAGACAACAAAGAAATAACAAATTCTAATTATCCAAGAGAAAAGCAGAGAGAATACTGGAGTTAATTTTAGCATTGAAGAATCTCTACAATTCTTTTTTTTTTTTTTTTCAGAGATAAATAAGAAAAAAAACACATGAAAAAACAGAGAGCATACCTTAAAAGTACACAATCAGAGAGTCACAAAAAGGTAATAGTCGTGAACTAAAATTCGAAAGTATGAAAGAAAACTTTTATGCTTTTTTGTATCTTCTGATTTTCTGTATTTTTTTTTATTTCTATAAGTTGTTCCGTGTCCTGAACTGTAATACCATACCATAATTGGTCCTAGAAGAAGAAGTAGCCAAACTCATATTCAGCTAGTTTATCATGATTATCACTTTGGCTGTACTAGTTCTGAAACTTGCTCCTTTGGAGCCACCTCAGCATGTCTGCATGGTTTTCCCATTCCACTGTTCAGCTGTACTGTAAGAATTTTTGTTCACTTACTGTGCACCATCTGGAAAAATTATCTCAGGCGATAAATCTAATGACAGCTGCCATCCTTCCCTCTTACTGAGAGGTGGTGGAGTCAGTTGCAGGGATGTATGAAAGATGGAGCAAGAAGGCCAGATTGAGGAACATGAGGAGTTCCACTATACTGGATATCTCCTTGCTTATATTTGACATCTTGTCTATCTCTGTGCAGTCACAACATATGTTTGAGTTAGCTTTAGTCATGGTGATACCATATTCCTTAATTCTGAATGTTGTCTCTGCAGAGGGTAGTACCAGCAAGCTTGAATGAAGACCAATTTCTTTTTTTTTTTCACACATATATGACTATTTATCAACTAGTTATGGGGCAAGAACTCATGGTATTTTGTGGTTATATTACACAGAACAGAAGAGTAATCATAAAAGTCTTTTCTGTCTTTTACATCCAGAAGAATCACCCGTGGTATAAGTTTAAGTTCTAATTTTAGTATATTTTAAAGTAAATACAATTCTTAATGTTTCATATTACATATAGCAAATTCCAAGAAGCTGGTCAAACTACAAGATACTTATGTTTAGCAAATTCATAACCTTCTCATATATGCTGTAAATTTGAAATGACTGCTTTTTTAATACTCGTGAGATTGAGCATATTTTGCATTCAGAAACAAAACTGGGTCTCTATACTAATACACAGTGACTATTATATTCAAATCTGCACACATGCACAGAAACATACAGAGTTATATTAAAGAGTGAAAAGATTAATATTCATTTCCCATACACACATTACAGGTTTGTATTTTTATCAAGTCTTATAGATGACAGGATGCAATTAGGTTATTTCTTTTCCTTAGTCTTTTTTTCAGATTCTTAGCCACTCTTCAAAAAATTTGTCCAAAATCTTCTGAGTGACTAGCAATATAAGAAATAAATCAAAAGAATCACTGTTTTCTTTTTTTTTTTTTTCTCCAAATAATTTAAACATAATTTGTACTCCTGCTCAGCAGTATCTAGTATTATTGATGATGATATTGGTCACAGTAACATTTCTTGGTCAACTCTTTTCCTTTTTTTTTCCTATAGGCATTCATGATTTGTAACAACCATGGACATATGCCTGGACTATAAAGAGACCAGGAAACAAATTGCATAAGATGGAGATGTCACAGTGTAGATGTAAAATTTTCTCTATGTTGCACAATGTCTGATATATGGCATATACTGTAACAGTTTGAAAATTTCTTACGGTATGTCTGAACTGTGAATAGGTCTCATCTTTTCAGTGTGAAAGTTTCCTGGAAAAGGAAAAAGGGTTATCTGTCACAGTTATAGATGAACAATTCAAAGAAACAAGTATGAAATATATCAGATATTTTCACAAGTTTTCAATTAAGTGAACAAAGATTTCATAAAGCAGGAGAGTTGTTATTCTACACATTCCCTTCCAGACTTCTGAACTCTCTCATGCTCTCCTGGTGATGCACAGGGGTGTATGACTATCACTTAGATTCATACAATGATGCCATAAGTCATCTTGTTACTGAGGAGGTAATGCTATGACACAGTAAATGGCCAATGTCCTTACCAGCTAATCGCATGTTACGGCTACCAGTCCTCTTTGTCATGTTGTGTTGTGGAGCGCAGCATATGCCAAAGCATATACTAAAACTCTCTTTAAAAACTATATTCCAGTAGTGGTCTCAAACACCTATCTTGTAGGAAAAAAAAAAGAAAAAGAAAAAGTAAAAGAAAAATGGAGGCTCTGGCATGCGCATGACTGCATCCTAAAAAGCTTCAAATGGGAACCGGCAAAACTACTTTTTCCTGTGGAGGAACATGAAACTTGTATACCTCCTTACCAAAATCTGCTAATCTACAAATCTACCAGTCTACCAGCACCTCGTTCCAGGCATATATTTACAACTGTGAGCCATGCTGGGATGCTGTCACAAAAAGTATCTCTCTCATATATTTTTTTTCCTGTACAGTGGTTTATTTTTTAATGCAAAAATGTGTTTCTCATAGCAGTCATAGAAATAATAATTTCAGTACAATGAAATTTTTTGCTCTTTTTGCCATTAGTGAGTCTCCAAACTGTAGGCCAGTCATGTATTGATCGACCATTTATTCCACTCCTATATATCACTTGAACAAACAACCAGAATAAAAAGTCCCAGGCAATTGCAAAAGCAGTTTCAGTCCTAAACTATTTTAAGCCTACAGTACATTTTTTTTGTCATATGATAATCTGTTTAAGTGATTTAATGATTACTGTACTCTTTGAAAGAATCTTTCTTGATGAAATATAACCTGCAAGAAGAAGCAGCTGCCTCAGAATTAAAATCTTTAAATCTAGCATACATTTTAAAATTAAATAAGGAAATCAACATACATTTCAGGCTAGATACTATCAGCTTTTGATAATTTTGATTGAGAAAAACAATAGATGAGATGTCCTCATGAAACCTGCTTTGTAGCTGCCTGCAAAAATTTCTTCTGCAAGTGAAGAACAGAACAAGCTTTTTTAGATAAGAATTATAGTTTTATACCCATGTTATTAATTAATAGTAGTCAATAAACTCTGACCAGTCAGTCTGGTAACCTATAAAACTATTATATCTCCTCGATGATTTATTCTGGCCATTATTACATTTTGATTGGGTGCCACTTACAAAATCTCTTTCTATAAAAATATAAAGTGAGACATGCCACAGAACTGAGGTAAAAGAAAAAAATATATATATTAGCAACTGTGTTATGAAAGAATCTTTACAGAAATAAACAGCCTCCCAAGGCCTCTTTCTGTCAGTTATAGTAATCTGTCAGTAGCACAGGAAGCATTTATGACTTCATAGTTATCTTTTACGATATAATTAATTATTTTATAATAATTCTGGGGGTTGTTTTCAATAAAGCATCAAGAAAAACATAGTACAGTATAGCAAAGACTTTAAGCTGTGAAGAGGTACAAAACTATCATTCTTAGAAATAATATTTCCCTTTTCCACATTTTTCATGAAATCATTTGCCTTTGTCAACAATGACAGTTAAAGCAAGCAAAATTTTAACCTGAACATTCACAAGTAAGAATCCCAAAAACAGACAGAAAAATAGTCTTTGATAAAATTTAATTAGGAAAGCTGGAACACTAACCTCTCAGGATTTAACTGATTTGAATTGTCCAGAGCTTGAAATAGCAATGTCTGATTGATTACCAAAATCGGTAAGATTCAAAAGTCATTCTGTGCTCAAAACTAAAATCTGAAGAATTCTTGTTACTCTGAGTTTGTACTTAGAAAGGCACTAGAAGAGTCATGCAGGCTGTATTTCATTTTATATATGTTGTCTTTTACTAGATGAACAGACAGAGGTAAAGTTTAGAACTAGCTCACTCTCCAGAAATTAGACAAAGTCATACATTTCCTGTGCTGTATGTAAAAGCAAGCTTCACAAGTACTCATCCTCCAGATGGCTCTGGAACAGGACAATTGAAAATGAGAAGCAGATTGGTGGAATTATCAATGTTGCAAGTTCTATAAGCCCGTTTAATATGAAACAAGTGCAATGTTTTACCATTTTTTTATTATCAATTTCATGACCTTTCAGAGAACTAACAAAAGACTGAGAGGCAAATGGTTATTTAAAATATTTGTAAAGAAATGAACAAAAAAAAAAAAATCACCATAAAATGGATTTTTGTGTCTTCTTTTAGAAAAACAGATTTTTTTTTTTAATTCTAAATACTAATCTTAAAGCACAACAGCTGAATTGTCTTGAAATTTTTAAAAGAATAAATCTCTCAAAAAATTTTCCCTAGAAAGAGAATTTATAAGGGTGAGAACTGTGAATTTCTTCATGTGACATATAAGTGGATGCTAACTTTATGTGAACTAATGAACTATTTCATCTCAATATTATTAAATGAATAACTCCTCAGTACTATAATTACCAATAATGACAAAAGTACGTAATTTAACTGCTCATTTTAAAAAAAATATCCTATTAATATGAGAAAAAATTTTAATGGATGATATGGCCTTAATCAACTTTTGCTTTAGAACTCTATATATCATTTATTAATATGTTTCAACTCAGTAAGTTGATAAGGTTCTTCATATCTTGTCTATAATAGGTTACTTGGCCAGCATATTTTAAAAGGTTTTATTCTGCTTTGAGAAAATGGATTTTCTTTTCATTTTTTACATAGTTCTATTTTTCTTCACTGTGCTGGGTAGAATGTTAAGATTAGTGAAAAAAAAAGGGGGAGTTACAGATTTCATAAGTGCTTTTCTGCCAAGCTGTCTCTTTGGCTTATATTTCTTGCTATTTCAGTGTGGAAGAGTACATTGGTCTGGTTACTTGCGTATATATCAGCTCTCCTGGACAAACAAACGGTCAAAGAGAAAACTTTCAATACAAAATTAGGCAAAATCAAGTAACTATGAAAAGGAAAACTAGCTTAACCTCTGTCTTTGAAAACATAAAACCATTCTGCTGCTCCACAGAAGTACTGAGTATTGAACTCTGACATTCCAATAGTTTGTTTTCTGATCACTATTTAACTTCCAGGCAGATATAATCTCTGTCACCTTCTTCTGTGGAAAAGATTTGTATTCACATATATACTTGAAATAATTGACATATTGTAAGGAGGAGACAAAACTGCCTTCTCCCTATGTACTCTACCCTGTGCATTTTCACAAAAGTAAGGCTTTAATCCTCCCCATTGTTCATCTTGCTGGTTTAGGGAAATACAGAGGAGCTTCAGCCCTGCATTGAGCTGCACTCTGCTCCATAGAAAGGGCAAGCTACTGCTGTGTTTTTTAATATGCATAAAAACTCTACACTGATGAGAAACACTAGAATACAAATTCTTTCTATTTGTCAAGATCACTGTTCACTGAACAAAAATTTAGTAAAACTTTATGGATTTAAATTTATATTGAATTTATATTTTTATTTGTATGTATAGTCCTTTCATAGTTCAATACTTTCCTTCCTATTTCTATATCCAGAACTGTATAATGTTCTTACAGAAAAGAATAATGTCCCTCACTGATGACAGTAAAGCTGCTGACAAAGGAACAACAAATACATGTTCACTGTTAATTTCATTTTTAAGTGTCTCATCTATTAAAAAATAGGTATGAAACAAATTATTCCAGTTATCTATTTACTATATAAAGAACAGATCAGTAGCAGTAATAATTGAAGGCTGCTCTTTCAGGTTTAAATCATTATGAAGTCAGGTACGTGTCATTTGGAAATGGAATAGTGTGTATTCATTGTGAAACTTTACTGTAGTATAGGGAGTCTAACCCAGTTAAACTGTAAGGAAGAAGTTTTTATTCCCATTGTGACAGAGATATCATAATGCTGTTCCAAGGGGAAAGTGGAAAAAAAAAATGTGGAGATCTAGCAAAAGAATATTTGTCTTGACAAATAGATAATGTCATTATGATTAAAGAGTTTAGGAATAATGGCATAAATAGGAGAATACATAGCAGTGCATAGGCAATACTGGGTGGGAAAGAATAGGAACCCCTCCACGTACAACTAGCTTTCTAGATCTAACTTTGCTCCTGGACAGTTCAGTACCTGCCCAGGCAGCTCTTGGCAAGTCATTTCACCTCCCTGTCTGTCACTTTCTCATCTGTAAAGTAGGGAAGTTGAGCCAGCAAGATCCTGGAATAGAACAATGGCTTTGTGTCTGGACAGGAAAGTTAAATTCTTAAAAGCATTAAACAACTAATAAAAAAAAAATACTTAGATATGACACATTTATGAGGAGTTAAGAAAGATATGGAATTGTCTAAAGTGGAAACATTCCTGAAACTGGAATAAAGATGACTGCACTGACTAAAAATAATGACATCTCTCTTGCATTCTGGAAAACAGTTAACATGAGTTCTGCCACTAATGCAAGTGAGTTTTGGAAAAAGCTCCAGGAGCCAAGGATCTGATCTTCAAATATGCTTTAATCCAAATTCCTTTGAAGGCTTGAAATAATGAATTAAAGAGTGCTTTTTAAAAGTAAACAAGGGAAATGAGAAAGTGTTAATACAGATATTGCTTTTTCCTAGTTTTCTTTTTAATAAAGTCAGTAGTGCCAGGAGCTTTTCTTATTAACTACCTGCCACTATCAAAAAGGGTTCATCAGCAAAGGCACGCAATGATATCCTTTATCATAAAAGCACAAAAAAAAAAAAAGATTAACTTTTTTTCAGAGTAGATTTTTCAAATATTTTCAACAATTGTCAACATTTTCCAAAGCTTTCACTACCAATTTACTTCTCTGTAAATTGTCTATAATCACATTAGGCAACTTCCAATTGTTTGGTCTGTATATATTAATGAAAAGTAGCATGATGAAACAAATACTGTTATTCTCATGTTACTTGCTATGTAGTACACTGTTAATAGTCAACTGGACCACAGAATAGAAAAGTTTCTAATGCACTGGATCAAACCCAAAATTTCACACTTATTTTACATTTTTTACTTACTGAAGTAATTTACATGTACAAGTGGGATCAAAATTAAGGGCTTTCTCCTTCAGAATTCCCAGAAAACGTCACCTGCATAAGCAGAGACGCTCAATGGAGAAAATCAGAATTTGCACTCTCTTTTGAAAGTGAGCTTTCCTCACTGAATTACATTAGTGCTTTTGCATCAGATGTACATTAAATGATTAGGACATTGTATGCAGAAGAAAATTGCACATGTCAAAAAGATAGAAAAGTTACTTTAGATATAAATTAAATATTGAATCAAAAATACCGACTTTCTAACTGAATGATGAATTGCTATTAAAGACTACTTTACAGACATTTACTTGAAATTCTAAAATAACTCAATGTAATAACCTACTGCACCATCAATATGGACAGGATACTTAAACTGAGAATAAATCCATTGTTTGTGAGTAAGTTTTTGGTATAAGCTACTTTTCAGGCTGATTACATATTTCTCAGAACTGGGTTTTTTTTGTTGTTTACATAAGTCTATTGGTGGCAATTACATATATTAGGCAACTTGTGTTTTGCACATGACTACTTAACAGCCAATGAGGTATAGGTTGAGTTTTTTTCATTACTTCGACTGGTTCCGACTGGATCTTTTAAGAATTGGAAAAGGTTTTTTTCATAACTTGTTTTAGAACTTAAAGACTCTTAAATGTTGGAAAGAAAACTTTAGCAGTGTTTCTTGAGATGAAAAAGGCTTACCATTTATTGTGCTGCATGTTTTCAGTCTGCGCAGCTGTACAAGAACAAAGTTCTTGATGTACTGAATCACAGTGAGCTAGTAAAGAGTAGAAAGTGTCCTTTGAATTTCTTTTTAAATGTATAAAAGCTTGTCAACAAAGACGTGTTACAAGAAAATATATTGTATACCTAAATAACACAAAAATTAATATCTAGTGAAAACTGAGCTTCTGAAAAATTTGAGAATACAGAGTTAGAATCATAGAATCATAGAATAGTTTGGGTTGGAAGGGTCCTTTAAAGGTCAACCTCCCTGTAACTAGTAGGGACATCTTCAACTAGATAAGGTTGCTCAGAGTCCCATCCAACCTTGAATGTTTCCAGGGATAGGGCACCCATCACCTCTCTGGGCAACCTGCTCCAGTGTTGATCTCATTGTAAAACTTTTTTTCCTTATGTCCAGTCTGAATCTACCTCCCTCTACTTAAAAACTTTACCTCTCATCCTTTCACAACAGGTCTTGCTGAAGAGCTTCTCCCCATCTTTCTTAGAAGTCTCATTTAGGTACTAGAAGGCCTCAGTAAGGTCTCTGTGGAGCCTTTGCTTCTCCAGGCTGAGAGAATAGCCCCAACTCTCTCAGCCTGTCTTCAGAGAAGAGCTGCTCCAGTCCTCTGATAATTTTTGTTGCTTTCCTTTGGACTCACACTAACAAGTCTATGTCCTTCTTATATTAGGGGCTCCAGCACTGAATGCAGTACTCCAGGTGTGTTCATCTTCATGCCAGCAGAATAGAGGGGAAGAATCATCTTCCCTGACCTGCTGGACATGCTTCTTTTGATGCAGTCCAGGATGTGGTTGGCTTTCTAGTTTACAAGCGTAGATTGCTGGCTCATGTGCAGCTCCTCGTCCACTAGTACCCCCAAGTCCTTTTCCTCAGGGCTGCTCTCAATCCATTCTCTGCCCAGCCTGTATTTGTGCCTGGGATTGCCCCAACCCATGCGCAGGACCTTGCACTTGGTCTGGTTGAACTTCATGAGGTTTGCACAGGCCCACCTCTCCAGCCTGTCAAGGTACCCTGGATGGCATCCCTTCTCTCCAGCTTGTTGACAGCACCACATACCTTGGTGTTGTTGGTGAACTTGCTGAGAGTTCACTCCACTGTCCATATTGCCAACAAAGACATTAAACAGGGCTGGTTCCAATACCAACCCCTGAGGAACATCACTCATCACCGGTCTCCACTTGGACATCGAGCCATTGACTACAACTCTTTGAGTGTGGCCATCCAGCCAATTCTTTATCCAACTAATGGTCCATCCATCAAATCCATTTCTTTCCAGTTTAGAGACAAGGATGTTGTGAGGGACAGTGTCAAATGCCTTACGCAAGTCCAAGTAGGTGATGTCAGTTGCTCTTC
Source organism: Tetrax tetrax (assembly GCA_009806455.1). Taxonomy (NCBI): domain Eukaryota; kingdom Metazoa; phylum Chordata; class Aves; order Otidiformes; family Otididae; genus Tetrax; species Tetrax tetrax. Next base: position 106,598 of record WHYT01016710.1, read on the forward strand.
CCTTATCCACCAATGCTGTAAGCCTGTCATAGAAGGCCATCAAGTTGGTCAGGCCTGATTTGCTCTTAATGAAGTCACGTTGGCTGTCACCAACCATCTTCTTCTATTATATGTGCCTTAGCATGGTTTCCAGGAGACTCTGCTCCATACCCTTGCCAGGCACAGAGGTGAGACTGACTGGCCTGCAGTTCCCCAGGTCTTCCTTATTTCACTTTTTAGAAATGAAGGTTGTCTTTCGCGTCTTCCAGTCAGTGGGAACCTAACCAGACTGCTACAGTTGTTAATCTAGAATCCACAGATTTCACATTAATGTTTAATATGTGCAAGTTTTACTTGAAAAAGAGAATAGAGTAAAAATGTTTTAGAGATTATTTTAAAAAATTATGTTCGATTTGTAAATAATTTTATTTAAATAAAATCTTTACAAAACTTTTTATCTATGTAAATACATTTTGAAATGAAATAATAATCTGAATTCAACACAGTAATAACACAATACAGTGGAGAGCAAACAGTCTAGGAGATTCCTAGAGTGTGTGGAAGACACAGTTGGTGAGGGATCTGACTAGGGAAGGCACCACACTGGACCTGATATATGCAAACAGAGAAGGACTTGTGGGCAATGTGATGGTTGGAGGCCATCTTGGACATACCAATCATGAAATGATAGAGATTTTGATTCTCAAAGGAAGGAGAGGTGTTAGCAGAACTGGTACGTTGGACATCCAGAGGGCAGATTTTGGTCTGTTTAGGAGCCTGTTTGACAAATCCCCTTGGGAGGCAGTCCTGAAGGGCAAAGGAATCCAAGAAGACTAGACATTCTTCAAGAATGTAATCTTAAGGGCACAGGAGCAGACAATCCCCATGTGCCAAAAAATGAGCTGGTGGGGAAGAAGAGCAACCTGGCTCAATAGAAAAACTTGGCTGGAACTCAGGAAAAACAAGAGTCTATGCCCTTTGGAAGAAGCGGCTGGTCATTCAGAAGGGCCACAAAGATGTTGTGAGGTTATACAGGGAAAGGCCAAAGCCCAACTAGAATTTAATCTGGCTACTACCATAAGAGACAGTGAAAAAAAGTTTTTATAAATATATTAGCAACAAAACGAGAACTAAGGAGAATCTTCATCCTTTATTGGATGTGAGGGGAAATATAGTGAGAAGGCTGAGGAAAAGGCTGAGGTACTTAATGCCTTCTTTGTCTCAGTCTTTAAAGTTAAGGCCTGTTATTCTTGGGGTAGCCAGCCTCTTGAGCTGGAAGAAAGGAACAGGGAGGAGAATGAAGCCCCCATAATCCAAGGGAAACTGGTTAGTGACCTACTACACCTCTTAGACAAACGCAAATGCATGGGGCCAGATGGGATAAACTGAAAATTACTGAGGGAGCTGGCAGAAATACTCACCAAGACACTTTCCATAATTTCTCAGCACTCTTGGCTAACCAGAGAGGTTCCAGTTGACTAGAGGTTAGCTAGTAAATGTGACACCCATCTAGGGTGTCAGTCTGACCTCAGTGCCAAGGAAGGTTATGAAGCAGATCATCTTGAGCACCATCATGTGACATATAAATGACATCCAGGTGATCAGCCCCAGTCAACATTAGTTTATCAAAGGCAGCTTCTGCTTGACTAACCTGATCTCCTTTTATGACAAGGTCTCCTGTTTAGTCAATGAGGGAAAAGATGTGGATGTTGATCCTAGACTTTAGTAAAGGCTTTGACAGTATTTCCCACAACATTGTCTCCTGGACAAACTGGCTGTTAATTGTCTGGACTGAAGTACTTTTCACTGGGTAAAAAACTAGCTCCATGACTGGGCCCAAAGAGTGGTGACAAATGGAGTTAAATCCAGCTGGCGACTGATCATAAGTGGTGTTCTCTGGGGCTCAGTATTTGGGCCAGTTCTGTTTAATATCTTTATGAACAATCCAGACAAGAGGATTAAGTGAATCCTCAGTAAGTTTGCAGATAACATCAAGTTAGGTGGAAGTGTTGATCTGCTTGAGGGTAGAAAGGCTCTACAGAAGGATCTGGACAGGCTGGATCAACAGGCCAAGTCCAATGCTAGAAGATTCAACAAGGCTAAGTGCTGGGTCTTGCACTTGGGATACAACAACCCCATGCAATGCTATAGGCTTAGGGAAGAGTGGCTGGAAAGCTGCCTGGCAGAAAAGGACCTGGGAGTGTTGGCCAACAGCCAGTGAAATATGAGCCAGCAGTGTGCCCAGGTGGCCAAGAAGGCAATTGCTTCCTGACTTGTATCAGAAATAACATGTCCAGCAGGAAGTGATCATCCCCCTGTACTTGGCAATGGTAAGGCTGCATATTAAATACTGTGTTCAGTTTTGGGTGCCTTACCAGAAGACAGACATTGAGGAGCTGGAGTGTGTCTAAAGTGCAATGAAGCTAGTGAAGGGTCTAGTGCACAAGTCTCATATGAGAACTGAGGTTGTTTAGCCTGGAGAAAAGGAGGCTGAGGGGAGACCCTACAACTGTCTGAAAGAAGGTTGTAGCAAGGTAGGTATTGGTCCTTTTTCCTTAAGTAATAGAAGATAGGATCAGAGAAAATGCCCCCAAGTTGTACCAGGGGAGGTTTAGATTGAATATTAGGAAAAAAAAAAATGTTTACTTAAAGGCTTATCAAGCATCAGAACAGGCTGCCCAGGAAAGTGGCTCCACATCCCTGGAGATGTGGAGATATGGAGCTTTGGGAGGGGGTTTAGTGGTGGAGTTGGTAGTGTTATGTTAACAGTTGGACTCTGTGATCTTAAAGGTCCTTCCCAACCTAAAAGATTCTATGATTTGAAAAGGTTTATTTCGAAAGTAGCAAACATTTCATTAAAACTAAAAATACGTATTTCCCAGAAGACAGTGTACAAATACAGCCATCTTTTTACTGTAACTATGGCAACATGAAGTAGCAACCATTTAAATCATTGTTTAGTAAAGATTGTTACACAACCATCAGAGATAGTTTATATTCTAAGACATTAAGAACACTGAGGCAATACAAGGTTGCAGGTAAGTGATTTAATAGCTATACCTGTATCAGAGCCTAGAGTACTTCTAGATTATCTGTGTTAATCTTAGTAATGTAATGACTCAAGGAGATTTATAAATATCTGACCTCTGAAAGTTTGATCTCACTTTTTGTATATGTCTGTAATATGAGGTCTCAGTATGGCTGTTGGTGCTGGGAAGAGAAGTTTTGTTAGTTAATCTACAGGTTTTCCATCTCGACAATGTTTTCATTGCTTTCAGCTCCTGAAGGGCCATGTCACAAGATTATTGAGGACCTGTTGCAGAAAAATTGCCTTAAAGCTTTTATTAAAAAGCTGGGGAACTGGATTTTTCTGTTATTATGGTATACAGAGGAAGTGTTAACTGACAGCACAAAATGAAACTCTCATAGTTCTCACAATTAGAGCTCTAGTTCTTGAATGTATTTTTAGGATAACAACTTTGGTATTAAAGTTAGTAGATCAATCGTTTGTGGGAATTAGTAATATTTATGTTAAAATTCCCAAAGACCTCTTTTGACAGAAATTAAGGTTATTCAGCTACAAAAACAGATTATTATGCCTACCAGCTCTTTGCTTTAAGGATCAAGGGAGAAAAAAATGGTACTGAAACAATTATATTTTGCAATAACCAAAAATTTCTTGGTGCACTATCTTCATAATGTAGACTAAGCCAAAGGCAAAGAATAGGGAATCTTACTTTTTAGCACCAAATTTACTTTCAGTGATACTAGAACATGTCAGGTATCACGATATTCCCTGGAGTGGTAACTTGTATTACATTTTAGCTTTCCAACATTTTAGTTTAAGACAGAATCAGTAAAGTGGCTATGGAGTAACTCAAAAGTCTAATCCCTGAAGAATTTGAAGAACCTACCTTAGAAATGTGGCATTGAAAAATCTAAACCTGTGACTATGTTTACTCATCACTGTGTGAAATGCTCACATCAAAATTAAGATTTGTTTTTATTTCCCATTTATATGGCAAGGATAATTTTAAGAAAAACATTGTTATTAATTGTTTGGGTTTTTTTAATGTTACTTCAAAAATATTCGTTCAAAGTTTTGAATCCTGAAGACTCTTATAATGTATAAGAGAAATTCTGTCTGTTCTTCAGTTCTGCCCCAGCAGGAAAATACTTCCCACACGAAGTATGCATGCAAAAGCATTATGACATTAAAGGGGATTTAACCTGAGATTCATGAATACATTATATCAAAAGAAGAAAACAGTCTATATACAGACATCATTATTTCATATTAAATGTTTAAGCGCTTTTAAAAAAAAATCCAAGAAAGTCAACAGAATCCATTGTACATTCACACTGTCTTTTGTTGCCTCTGTTCTCATTTCATGCATTTATATAATTTTCATATTGTAAATTTTTTTTGAATGGCACAATGTTTACTTTTATCTTTAAGGGTGACAGTACTCAATGAAACCTGACATCTTATTACAAAATAAATTTGTCTACTTTGTAGTTACCAACTGTAGTTACTGTGTAGTCCAACCTTCATGGATGCCTTATTGTAATACAAAAATAACAATCAGAGCTTAAATTGATTTTTTTTCGTGGATTTTTTTTTTTAGAAGTTGGACCAGATGATCTTTTGATACCCCTTACAATCTCGATTTTTCTATAATTCTGATTCCATGATTTTTTTTTACAAAGTTGTAAGATTCATTATAGCAGAAAATAAGCAATAAAACTGGTGTACAGACATAACAAATACCATTCATCAGAAAAGGAAAGTAATAATGCTTGGTGGAAGGGTGGGGCTGTATTTGGGGAACACTTAAATGATTAAGCATGTGAGCTGGCAGAAAGTCTGAGGGTTATGGAAAAGACATATCCAACTGAAAAGGCAACTGATTCAATCATCTTTAATAAAAGACTCTCCAGCCTAGAAGAAGCAATGGCATCAGCTGCAGAGACAGCTGTTTACCCACCTTCCCAACTAGAAAAAAAAAAACTTGCTTCTAAGTGGTCTAATAAATTACTAGGATGCCCATTAGAGACTCAAGGCTGAAAGTGCAAACTCAGCAACAAGTTACTTATACAATCTAGCTTTTACCTGATTTTACCTGAATCAAAATAAAAAATTATTCCCAGCTTTTACATATTTTTCATGAAAATGGGGAGAAACAAGGACCAGACAGTCCGTTCACAGTGGACTTCAGAGGCTCTGTTTCTTCTATTTGACATATTCCACCACTTCCAAAGTTTCATTCTTTGGTTTATATGTAAGGAGCATTTCCCACAATACTGCAAAATGTTGTTGTGGTTTAGCCTGAGTCAGCACAGTTTCTTGCTTGTTGCCCCCCCTCCTCAGCAGCATAGGGGAGAGAACTGGGAAGAAAGGAAAATTCATGGGTTGAGATGAAGACAGTTTACTAAAATAGCAAAGGAAAACTACAATAATAAAATGTAGGTATACTAAAATATACAAAATGAACAATGCACAATTTCTCACACCAAATGACCAATACAGCCCATCCCGAGAAGTGTTCACAGAAACAAAACTGAGCAGCAAGCAAAAGAACCAAAGTGAGTCAGCAAGATTGCAAGAGCAATGTCAGCAAGCTAGAGAGAGAGGAGAGAAGATGGAAGATGTCCCTCATCTGTGGGTAACCCCCACTTATATACTAAGCATGACGTTTATGGCATGGAATACTCTTCGGCCAGTTTGGGTCAATTATTCTGTCTTTCTCACAGCTTCCTGCGTCTGTGCATTAGCTGGATTTGGTCTCATAAGCAACAACTCATATCATCAGGGTGTTTATCAACATTCTTCACATCCCAAATCCAAAACACACTGGCTAATGAGAGTAAGATTACTCCAGCCCTACCAAAACTATGACAAATATCAAAACCAAAAAGTGAGTGAAAAAGAGTGTATCTCTTCAGTACAACTCCAGGTTTTTTTAAAAATATCTTTCATTTAAAAGTATCTTTCATTATACCTTTAGACTACTTTAGAGAAGTAACTGAAATCCCTTAAAAACAGCACCTGTACACATGATCTAACAATTCCTGACTCTAGTCTGAGGCATTGCAACATCAAATATTAATAGTATGAGCTATAACTAAGTCCAGCCAGAAATCTTTGGGCATTTTGAGCAATTAAATTTCACCTTCTTTGGCAACAGACAGCACAGTGCTCAAAGCCACTGTTACAAGAAAAAAATCATTTTATTTTGCCTTATCACAGACTCTTCCCAAATAAAATATTCTCAAAGCAAATATAATTAATATAACAGTTTCAGAGAGACTTATTAACAAAAATGGACTTAAGTAGTTTGCTGAAGCTCTATCAAGTTATAAAATATACAGCTTATAATAAAAAAACCAATTGTTATAAATCTTTTATGTGTCTTTGATAACAATACAACTTGCACTGTTCTTGCTATTACAATGAGAATTGATTCAACAGAGAAACAACAACTCCAGTAAGTCTTAATCCCTAGATTTATTCTATTCAGGTTGACATTCCCTTCTGCTCTCCCACCTGAAAAGTACTTGGTTGTAAAATTCGCTTTTCAATCTGACAAGAGACAATAGTCCATTCAAATCAAGAGAAGTTCTTCCAGCTTTTATTTTCATTTCTCACTGTCTTCATTGTCCTGTGTATCCTACAAGTGGACAACAAATGTTGCCCAGAAATATAGACACACATGTATTTGTTATTCAACAGTTGTTAAATAATGAAGTACTTCACTTCCAGCATTTACTGAGGAGACATAATTATGGTTTGTTTTTTTTTTTTTTTTCCCCAAAGTGAGTCAGTTCTATAAATAAATTATGAGTAACTCTCCACAGCTTATCTGAGGCTTTATTCTGCTTGGCATTGCTACCATTGGAAGCACATTCCGTGTGTTCAAGGACATTTCTCAATAGAGGAGATATGTTTTTAGATATATCTCTGCACTGGAAGATGTAGTCATTGTGAAGGCATAACAGCTGAAGTTTGGCCATGAAAGTTAAAAAGATATTTTGGCCAATGAATCATGACCATTCAGAGAAGAAATTTAAAACATGTATTTAAAACTCACTTCATAACACATTCTCTAGCTTTATTTTCTGTTGTGCTCTGTATGCCTCTTCTCTAGCTAGACAGCCAGCTCCAAAAATGTAGGTTTAGTTCTACTATTGCAGAGCGTGTAGTACAATTGGATCATGCTCTTGACTGAGGTCCCTGAATGCCATCATTATATGGTATAAATAAAATTTGATTAAGCCTAGAGACAACCTAGACCTTTTGTAGAACTAGCGAAAGACAATCAGTTGTATTGTGACTGGTAAAACTAATCACAAAGTTACCAAGGCATACAACAGCCACTTAAATGTAACAGAATTACTAGCCAAGTTGGGAAATATTGGAATCTTTGCTGGTGCAAGGACATAGTGGCTTCTGGTACATTAGACTTTCTTGTTCCCTTTCATATCTCTAATCTCAGCTGTCTTCTGCATTGTCCTTTGCCCTCTTTCCATACCTTGCACTCTGTTCTCATTACCTTACCTTGCACTATTTGCTCCCTCTTATGTATGCTGAGCTTTATTCTTTTCTCACATTTGCCTTCCTCTCCTTAAATCTATATTTACATTATGATGGAACTCCTATTTGCCAATAAGTACATAGAGACAGATGCTGTTTCACTGGATTTAAACAAGACCAAAAAAAGGCAAAAGAAACCTATAATTTGGAACTATGAAGCCTACTATTTTCTATTGGTTTTGCGTGCGTTTTTGAGATAGATGCTGCTTGCAGGTAAACAGTTAAAATTGCTTTGTTACCTGAAATCCTAGGTTATGTTAGGTACTTCAAACATTCAACCAAAAAAAATTTAATTGAAACCACACCACACTGTTAAAAATATTGTCCAGCTCAATATGGCAGAGATAATAGAGTAAAAAAAAGGAAAAAAAAAAAAAAAAAAAGACTTTATCCCCTCTGTTCCTCTCCCCTAAAATTCTGACTAGAAGTGAAAAAAAGCTTATCCTCTTTGCTCCCATGTCAGTTTTTTCCTGACTATTACATAATAAAAATTAGATTTTCTTTCTTAATCTCAGATAGCTCTTGCTGTTGTCTATGGCTTTTCCTAGCATCAGAGTTTAATTTATCTAATTCTTTCAGTACTGTAAAACACAATTATTAGTCTAATCCTTGAAGCCACAAGCCTAACTTAAAAAAAAAATTTTTTTTTTTTAAAAAAGAAATAGATTTGGAAATGTTACCTTTACTTCATATTTGGGAAAGGCTTGTCACAACAAGCATGTTAAGGTTAAAGAAATGTACAACACCCTGGGAGAATTGTGATAGTTTACACTGACGGGTAAATTCTGAGCACTACCAGTAAAAAGAAATGAGGCATTTTCCAATATGTTACTTTCAATCACTGTGACAAACTATGGATAAAACTGGCCAGCTTTTAGTCAGGTGCAAATTAGGAAAGCTATGAACAAAAGGAAAGACAATGGACAGATTTGTCTGCACAATGAGGAAGTACTCCAGGCGTGATCCCTATGTCTCTGCAGTCCTAAGGAAAAGGTCAAGTTTCATAAAATTCAAGGGAAATAACTCAGGAACGCTCCCTTATGTAGAAACTGAATTTTTGAGCTCAATCTAACTGTTTGTCATAGTGGTATCTTGCAAGAAGTCTCCACATTACAGTACGTACATATAAACTCTGAGAGTTCTTAAAAGAAATTAAAGTAAGAGTAGCATCCCACCAAAATGTAGGAAAATTAAATTTTGAAAGATCTTTTAAGTGATTGGGTTTTGCCGTTGGCTTGGTTGGATCAGACATTCTTTGTGGTTTGTTGCTGATACAGCTGTCCCTAAAGCACAGATCCTGGAGTGCTACAGGAGTGTTTCTAGTTACTGAGACACGTCCATTCAAATTTGGAGGCACATTGTGCATAGAGTTCACATCTCTGTCTGAGGCGTTCATTTTGAAAATTTCTGTTATTTTCCAAAATATGTATTTCTATCTGTATTTTACTGTTCATGACAGAGCTGTTCTATAGACAGTCACACCTAATAGTTTATCAGTATTATAAACTTCTGAGTTCACGTTTTCAACTCAAATAACCATCTTGTGTTCAACACTAGAATTCATTCTGGCTATTCAAAACATAATTTGCTTTAGAATATTAACAAGCACAGAGTAGTAGATCTTATTTTATAGTAGTTTCAGAACAAATTATTTTGTTCTATAGCCAGACATGATAAGAAAGGGCAAATTGTATTATTACCTCAACTGCACATACAAAAATAGAGGTGTTAATATGTCTGACATTATTAGTGACAGGAAAAACACGTGGAAATAGATAGTAAGAAAAGGAAGAAAAATACTACCCAAATATATTATATAATTTGATGCAGGAAAATTTTCAAAGAATTCTATTTTATGGTTGTCTTTCAAAAGCTTCCTACTTCACAATATACAGTAAAATCTGACTGTTGTCTCTATTTCCAACAAAGAGGCTCATCTTCAACAAAATCTTTGTTTAGTTTTGATCACATATTTAAATTCATTCAAAGAACTTGAATACTTACTGAAGAAATCAGATTGACTCCCTTTGCACTTAGTCTCATGGTTTAGCCTCACTCAGCAGCTAAGATACCACACAGCCACTTACTCACTCTCCTCCTCCAGCAGGATGGAGAGGAGAATCAGAAGAGAGCAAAAGACAAAACTCACAGGTTGTGATAAAAACCGTTTAACAGAACAGTAAAGGAAAAGGAAAACAGAGAGGACAAACAAAACCAACAACAGAATATACGTAAGCAGATAAATTACAGTACAATAACTCACAGTAGATCCTACCACCCAGCTCATTCCCAAGTAGCAAAAGCTACCCCTCCCCCCTGTCCCCACTTTATATACTGAGCATGACATCACAGGGTATGGAATAGCCCTTTGGCTAATTAGTAAACTATCCCAGCTGTGTTCCCCAGCCACAGGGGCCACCAGCTACAGCTCCGCTCCCAGCTCTGGTGAAAATTAACTCTGTCCTAGCTGGAACCAGGACACATAGGATTTAAAAAACACAAAGCTTTAATCATTATGTATGTTGCCTAATAAGAATTCTCATATGGATCTTCCCAAAGTCTGTCCTTAAATATGGAGGCTGGCTTTTTGTATTTATTTAGGTAGAAAATAGGAATGCATGCTTTCTTATAACAAGAAAATAGTTTTTCTTCTTTTTTGGAGATGTAGCGAAATAGAACTCAATCAAATAAAAGAAGGCACACTTGACTGGCTGGCTATACATTCAGACAAAAGTTATAAATCATTTAAAAAATGCCTCATCATAAACATTTCAGCAATCATTGACACTTTTACTCAATATTATTGAAAATTGTATTCTTCTGCATTGTTTCACTGTAAATCTACCTTATTATTAGTTTATTTTTCACGTACTAAGCTGAATGAAATACCTCAAAATGCTGAGTTCTGTTATAGTTTAAAAACTTTATTTTCCCCTTTAAAATGAGCCATTTAATGAATTCCTAAAATCAATCAATCCATAGTCAATAAATCACTGGGAATTTTAATTAAATAAGTAATCTATGATCATGTAGCTTTTCAAATTAGCACTTAAATTACAAGGAAATAAATATTTTAGATATACAAATTTCATATAGGTATATGAGTTTCAAACTCATCCAAAAAAATTGTTATATCTCTCAGAACTGTGGCAGGTGTAAAGTACTCAGGCTGCTCTGAAAATATATTCTAATAAAAAAGGAATATATTTACTATTTGAGAAATGGAGTTTAGCAGTGTATTTTGATAAAGAGGTATTCTTCCAACTACCATCTGCTTTTCTTGTTTGCTGTTATTAGAGATTCAGGTTCTGTTTGATTATTAATCAGTGAGTATTTAACAGAAAGTGCATGTTTGAACTTCTGGAGTTATATGGATGAGCAACATTCTCAAGAAGACTGCAGAGACAGTCTTTCAAATCCCCAGTCTTCTAACTCATAATCTAACATTTTCTACTCTTCAGTAGTTCCAGAACACTTTAAATATGTTTGCCTGACAAATCCTTTATTTGATTTTGTCACAGTTGTATTGCAAGTTTCCACATTTAGTACACTCTTTCAGGTTCTTTTTTTTTTTCCTTCTCTCTTTCAATGAAAATTAAAAGCTTTTAGATTGAAAACGCGCAAAGTTGAATCTTCTCTAATGTCTTACCCACTTTGTCTTTCTTGAGAAACAATATTTAGTGCTGGTAAAAGCTAGTTGCAGAATATTTTGTATTAAAAGAAGAATAAAGTTTTATTGAGGGTTCTACTTCTGTAGCTTTTTATATTCTGCAATATTTGTCTTTGACATTCTTTATACTTGTCATAGTTCTTTGATTTAGACTTAGATAAACTTTACAGAAATAGTGGCTAAATGTTTTTTTGTGGTTTTACTTTTCTTTTAGAACTTTTTTATTTCTGCAACGTTGAGTTAACAGTCAGAAATTAACTTAAATTGCTTTGTTGATGGTAGATCTAAAAGGCATTAGGTGCCAAAAAGACCAGAGTCACAACAATAAGTGAATACTAGGTTTGATTGGCATTGAGTAGGAGCTTTTGATGCAAATGGTGTATACAAACCAGAGAGGTTTCTTTTTATTTGACTTCAAACAGGTTTAGACTATTCAGAACATAAAATACTTGTAGATTAATAAAACTGATTTTTTTTTTTCATTGAAGCACACAAAAATTCTCCATTCTTTGTTGGGTGAAGAGTAACAAGCTTAAATCAGAACATAAAATACAGTTTAGACCTAGATGTAACTATAGAAATTTTCTAGTAGAAAACATAATTTAATACCGGAATAGAAAAGCTGTGAACTGTCTAGTACTGATTTGTGTGTGTGTGTGTGTGCAAATGTTACATAACTTCTGGAATAAACATCTCTGGATTAGAAGGTCAATTAAGAAGTGAACCAAGAGGAAGACTTTATGCATTTTCTACTAGTGATTTTATGCAAACATCTCATTAATCACTGAATTTCAGAGCTCCTAAATATTTATTTTATCAAAGCTTTGAATTTATATTTTTAGTGATCAGTTCCCATTTTTCCTTTTTTTTTTTTTCCTCAAGAAAACTCAAGACAGAGTTAATAAATTTTTTTTTGCCAGGCAATGCATATTTTAAAAGTAACAGAAACAACATGCAGGAAGCTCCTAAAGGCCACAGAAGGTGAAGTTGATAACTTTATGGTTGTAAAGAGAAAAAGGAATACTTTTTGATAAATAGGTAAATAGGACTTTTATGTCCAGTAAATGTAAGTCACCAAAAATTGTGATATTTTCATAGAAGTGTCAAAGTAAACTGTTTATGTTACATGCCAGCTACCTAGAAAATACTATACAGTTCTTATGTATGTCTTCATTTCTACATCAAGTAGGTTGGAATATAGCTGAAGAAAACAGACACATTTTCAAAAATACAAACATTTCTTCATTTCTAAGGACATTTAGTCTAACAAAAGATAACTTCCCTGCCTTTTTTATAGCTTTAGGATGTCACATCATTACATTACCGTTGTAGTATTAATTATTTGTCCTCTGAAAATGTTGCATGTATATCCAGCCATAGGTAGCCAAAAAACTGATAGATTCATAGACATTCAATATCAGATGATTCTGAAATAATACTTACTTAACTTTTTTTCCATCTCTTCCAGAAACAAAGACTACAAGAAAACCCAAGTAATAGATCTTGTATATATTTGGTGCCAGTGCCAGCACCAAGGGTCCAGAAGCTGAGGAAGGATCACAGGTAAGTGCAAATGAACTTAAACTGCAGTCCAAAAGAACTCCTGTCACTCCAGCCAGCTGAAGTGTCTCTACCAATGCACGCAGCATGAGAAATAAACAGGAAGAGCTGGAGATGCGTGCACACGAGCAGGGCTATGACCTTGTTGGCATCATGGAGATGTGGTGGGACAACTCTTATGACTAGAGCATCAACATGGAGGGGTATAGGCTTTTGAGAAAGGACAGGAAGGGGAGACAAGGAGGGGGTGTCGCTCTCTATGTCAGCAACCGGCTGGAGTGCGTGGAGCTCCGCCTGGGGATGGAGGAGGAGCTGACAGAGAGCTTATGGGTCAAGATTAGAGGACGGGGACGGACGGGGGACGTTACTGTGGGGGTCTGTTACAGGCTGCCTGGCCAGGAGGACAGAGCAGATGAGACGCTCTATAGCCCAATAGGAGCAGACTCACGGTCACAAGCCCTGGTCCTCATGGGGGACTTCAACCACCCTGACATTTGTTGGAGAGACAACATGGCAGGCAGGGCACAGGCAGTCCAGGAGGTTCCTGGAATGTGTGGACGGTAACTTCCTCCTGCAGGCGACAGAGGAGCCGACAATGAGGGGTGCCATGCTCGACCTTGTGCTCACCAACAGGGAGGCACTGGTGGGCGATGTGAAACTGAAGGACAGCCTTGGCTGCAGCAGCCACAACACAGTGGAGTTCAAGATTGACGGGGCAGCGAGGAAACTACATGCCAAGCTCTCAGCCCTAGACTTCAAGAAGGGGGACTTTGGCCTCTTCAGGGACTTGATGGGCTGTTGTGGTATTGTTTAGTGAGGGGGGGCCTAAGGTGGTAGCTTCTGTAGGAAACTACTAGAAGTTTCCCCTTTGTTCAGTAGACTCAGCGGGCCTAGGGCAGATCTGCTGCTGGCCAAGGCCAAGCCGATTGATAACACCTCTGAGATAACATATTTAAGAAGGGGAAAACAGAAAAAAAAAGAGAAGAGAAGATGTGAAGCAGCTGAGCGGGGGCAGAGGCGCAGAGGGGGAGGCGCAGGCCTCCGGGGCCTTGCAGGCCTTACCCTCTGGCCTTTCGCCAGGCGGCCGACTGGGCCCAACTCATCCTGGCCTGGCTGCAAGAAGTGGAGAGGAGAGGAGATTGATGATGTGAAGAGATTCTGAGAGGTGTCTGCCAGCCTGTTGTGAAGATCTTTTCTTGTGAGAGAAACAGCTGCAGACTCCAAGGTCAGTGAAGAAGGAGGAGGAGTAATGCCGCTCCTGGCCAAGATTTCCCTGCAGCCTGTGGTGATGATGATGGTGGAGCAGGTTGTCCCCCTGCAGGCCATGGAGGTCCATGGAGGAGCAGGAGCCTGTGAAGGACCCCACACCAGTGGAGGTGGATGCCTGAATGCAGTGGTGACCCATGGAAGGCCCGCTGGGGCAGCCATTCTGGAGGGACTGCACTCCATGGAAGAGATGACCCACGTGTGAGAGACTGTGTTGAATATTTGTCTCAACATTGTCGAAACATCAAACCACCACCCGAACAATGGCTTCCCGTTATCTCGCAGAACCTGAATGAAGAACTGGTTCCGAGACATCTAGCCCTAGCCCCCGGCATGCATCACCCAGAGGTGTGTATCACCCGGTAATGGGTATGCATATCGCCCAGTAATGGATCACCTGGTAATGGGCATGCATATCACCGCCAGGTGAGGGGTGCGGCTAGGAAAAAACAGCTCTTGAAATACAAAGAAAACAACCAACATAAAAAGAGAACATTTCTTAACGGGACACACTTTCTTCAATACACTTTCTATAGTACACTCTATTCATTACACACACTTTCTTCAATACACTTTCTTCACTACACACACACTTTCTACACACACACTTTCTGCACTATACTTCTTTTCTTCATTACAAGACTGCACTTCACTCAACTGCTCTCTCTGTCAACGAAATACACATCCACAGAACCGATATCGAAAGGACCAACACCGGACGGATTGTTCCCTCATCGAGCGAACTGGACTGTCAGGACGCTGCAACTCTGTGGTGGTAGCTATTATAACCGGAATTCTTTTCCCTCTTTCCTTTCTTTCTCTCCTTTCTCTTTCATTTGCAAACTTCTTGTCGGGTTAATAAAGTTACCTGGCACTTGACTCCGTTTTGAGTCTTAATTCTGTTTCCCGAGAATACGAACAAAACCACTCTCCGGGGTGTGAGAGGTTGGTCCAGCCGCCCCTAGCCTCCCAGGCTCGTCTGAGGTTGGCTGGAACGCAAGGGGGCCTTCCTCTCGTCCGAAACCAGAACGTGACACCAAGTCAGAGCAGTTTCAGGAAGGACTGTGGTGTATGGGTGGGAGCCCACACTGGAGCAGGGGAGGAATGTGAGGAGTTCTTCCCCCAGCTGTGAAGCAGTGGCATAAAACAACGCGTGATGAACTGACCGCAACCACCATTCCCTCTTCCTCCCTGTGCTGCTCGGGGTGGAGGGGAAGGTAGTAGAGATAATGTTAAGCTCGGGAAGAGGGAGGGGTGGGGAGGAGGAATATCTTGTTTCTCTGTCTCATTATCCTGCTAGTTTTAGTAATAAATAAATAGTTTTCCCCAAGTTGAGTCTGGTTTTGTCCGTGACGGTAACTTTAAGGATTTCTCGCTGTCCTTATCTCAAACCTCGAGCCACTTTACTTATATTATCTCTCCATATTCCCTTGGAGGGTGGAGGGAGTGATAGAGACACTGCGTAGTCTGGTCCCAATCAGGGCTGAACTACAACATGGGCAAAGTGCCATGGGAGGTGGCCCTGGGGGGAAGAGGGGCCCAGGAAAGTTGGTCCACATTCAAGGAGCACCTCCTCCAAGCTCAGCAGAGGTGCATCCTGATGAAGAACAAGGCGGGCAAAAAGGTCAGGAGGCCTGCGTGGATGAGCAAGGAGCTCCTGGACCAACTGAAAGTGAAGAGGAAAGCCTATAGAGGGTGGAAGCAAAGACAGGTAGCTTGGGAGGACTACAAAGAGGCTGTGCGAGTGGCCAGGGAGCAGGTGAGGAAGGCTAAAGCCCTGACGGAATTGAAACTGGCCAGGGATATAAAAAGCAACAGGAAAAGCTTCTATAGGTATGTAGGGAACAAAAGAAAGTCCAAGGAGAATGTAGGCCCCCTCCGGAAGGAAACGGGTGTCCTGGTTACCCGGGACATGGAGAAGGCTGAGGTACTCAATGACCTTTTTTGCCTCAGTCTTCACCGATAAGGGCTCTTGTCTCACCACCCAAGCTGTGGAAGGCACAAGCAGGGACTGCGAGGATGAAGAACAGCCCACTGTATTCGAAGAGCAGGTTCGGGAACATCTGAGAAACCTGAAGGTGCACAAGTCCATGGGACCTGATGAGATCCATCCGCAGGTCCTGAGGGAACTGGCGGATGAAGTTGCCAAGCCACTGGCCATCATATTTGAGAAATTGTGGCAGTGTGGTGAGGTCCCCAATGATTGGAAGAGAGGGAATATAACCCCTATTTTTAAAAAGGGGAACAACGAGGACCCAGGCAACTACAGGTCAGCCTGACCTCTGTGCCTGGCAAGGTCATGGAGGAGATTCTCCTGGAAACCATGCTAAGACACATGGAGAGCAAGGAGGTGGTTGGTGACAGCCAGCATGGCTTCACCAAGGGCAGATCATGCCTGACCAATTTGGTGGCCTTCTATGATGGGGTGACAACATCGGTGGACAAGGGATGAGCAACGGACATCGTCTAGCTGGACTTGTGCAAAGCTTTTGACACTGTCCCGCATGACATCCTTCTCTCTAAACTAGAGAGGCATGGGTTTGATGGATGGACCACTCGGTGGATAAGGAGTTGGCTGGATGTCCGCACTCAGAGAGTGCTGGGCAACGGCTTGATGTCCAAACGGAGACCGGTGACGAGTGGCATCCCTCAGGGGTCCGTGTTGGGCCCAGCCCTGCTGAACATCTTTGTCGGCGATATGGACAGTGGGATAGAGTGCACCCTCAGCAAGTTCGCCTACAACACCAAGCTGTGTGGTGCCGTTGGGAAGGGAGGGATGCCATCCAGAGGGAGCTTGACGGGCTGGAGAGGTGGGCCCGTGCCAACCTCATGAAGTTCAACCAGGCCAAGTGCAAGGTCCTGCACCTGGGTCGTGGCAATCCCAGGCACAAATACGGGCTGGGCGGAGAATGTATTGAGAGCAGCCCTGAGGAGAAGGACTTGGGAGTGCTGGTGGATGAGAGGCTCAACATGAGTGGGCAATGTGCTCTTGCGGCCCAGAAGGCCAACCGTATTCTGGGCTGCATCAAGAGCAGCGCGGCCAGCAGGTCGAGGGAGATGATTCTCCCCCTCTACTCTGGCCTGGTGAGACCCCACCTGGAGTACTGTGTCCAGTTCTGGAGCCCCCAACATAAGAAGGACATGGACCAATTGGAGAAGGTCCAGAGGAGGGCCACGAAGATGATCAGAGGGCTGGAGCACCTTTCCTATGAGGACAGGCTGAGGGAGTTGGGGCTGTTCTGTCTGGAGAAGAGGAGGCTCCAGGGAGACCTTATAGCAGTCTTCCAGTACCTCAAGGGGGCCTACAAGAAAGATGGGGAGAGGCTATTCAGTAGGGCCTGTTGTGATAGGACAAGGGGTAATAGTTTTAAAATAGAGGGAGGTAGATTTAGATTAGATATTAGGAAAAAAATTTTTACAATGCAAGTTGTAGAACACTGGAACAGGTTGTGCAGAGAGGTGGTGGATGCCCCATTCCTGGAAACGTTCAAGGCCAGGTTGGATGAGGCTCTGAGCAACCTGATGTAGTGGGGGATGTCCCTGCTCCTTGCAGGGGGGTTGGACTAGATGACCTTTGAAGGTCCCTTCCAACTCTAACCATTCTATGATTCTGTGATATTTATCTGTTTCATAATCACGAAGCTATTCTCACCTATGTAAAATACACCGTTAGTCTTATGCAGGAATTCTAAAATTTTACAAGAAAATAAATTTTGCACAAAAGCGTCAAATTTTACAAAAACTGCAAATAAATACCATTGTGACTATATTGACATACACTCATTGTAAGGATGCTTATCTCAGTATGAGTTTCAACATGTAATCTAGAGTAGTGTAGGATATAATATTAAGCATAGTAAGAATTCTTAGAAATGAATCTTTCAAAGTAAAATGATACTAATAACAATTATCAATGTACTGGTACTGGTATCAATACCAGTACCAATACTAACACTAATATTAACACTGTAATACTAACGCTAATACTACTGATTTTAGATCTAATTGTCTAAGTTAATGGCTGTATTCCATGAATCAAAATAATGATGTTTGCAATAACAATGGAAATTGTAAACAACTAAAGTGTCCTTTCTATTCTAGCAATATCTTCCTTAAAATAATAATAATAAAAAAAATTAACCCAGAATACTCACAATTTGAATTATTACCGCTTTTCTTTTAGTCTTTAGAACTGTATTATGGCATATAGCTATATAAAGAATAATAGCAGGATACCACATTATCTCTTGAAAGCATTGTGTGTTTACAAAACCCCATAACCAAACATATCTCCAACATAACTACGATACAGCATAAACATTTCAAATAACAACTTGAGCTTGGCTACAATTTTTTTTTCTTTGTTCCGATGTCTGACTTTCTGTGTTACAATTTTTGTGACCCTGGATCCATTAAAAAGATTTGCCTGGCATCCTACATCCCGCTGACTTTTAGTGAAATTTCAGCTACTAAGTTTTATAGTTATAAAAGTACATAGACAGCTACACAGACAAATCCAACAGCTACAGAACACTTATTCTTCAGTTTCACCGTAACTCTTTGCAAATATACCACACAACATATATTCATACTCTCACTACCTCATATTTTCAACCAAAGTAGCACTGTAAAACTTGGAATTAATACTGTTTTATTTATAGAGTTAGATATTCAATAGGTATTTCCAAAAATATTTGTCCAAACCTACCTCATCTTTTTCTGAGCCATGTTATCAAGTTGAAAATACCATTTCATTAGGATCTTAATGTGGAATGTGGAGGACTTGGTTTAGAAACATTATCCTACAAAACTAAAGCAGAAATTTTCCTTTTATCTCTCCCATTTCTGTAATTCATCCTGCCTCATCAGACAACTTGCATTCTGCAGTGGGATACAGTAAGCAGGGCTTTCAATATGGTTTTAGTTACTATTCTTATGGTGACTTGAACTGAAACATTTCAACACAATAGTCTTAGAGAACTCAACCATCAAGCTACCTATAGTCTCATGGCTATACTTTTCCAGGACAACTCAAATCATCAGTAGGAACAGGCATGTGAACTTAACACTTCCACATCCTGCATTGCTTCTTTGAATAAGGGAAAAGGATGGAAGGGAGTTGACTATGTTGTCTGTGGTTGTTCTTCTGTGTAAGAATATTTGTCTTGAGACCATGACTGTAAGACACGTTGCAGTGGATATGAGTTAGGAGTATTCATAGTTTTGCAGATTTTAGTCTAAGCCTGTCAGTGTTTCAAGATTTAGATGTTTGTATTATAACATTAATTTGCGTACCCACACCACAGTGAGTAGTATTGTATAATACAAAACTGGATATCACTTTAATTAATCTAACTAGTCTTCAAGCTCCTTTGTATACTGGTAAATTAAACCAGTGAAGAGATAGGTCTCTGGCACTAAGGCCAACCACCACAAAAAAACCCCTCTTCCCTGTTAGAGCAAGATAGCCCAGCCAAACCACTCTGTACCAGGACCTCTAATCCATTCTGAAGCAAGACCGGTATTTATGGAGACAGAGTGTTAATAGCCCACTGGAAGCACTACTAGGAGATAGGGAGCTTTATATTCTAGCGTGCCCCAAAATCACCCGCTTAACTCACTGGCATGAACACAGCCAAAGGGTTTATTTTTAACACAATTAGCTTGGAAATCAGGAAAAAAAAAATTTGTATCCATAAATCCTGCAGTAGAGTCTACTAAAAAAAGGAATAAAATTCCTTGAAGGCTGTAAGTGTTAATTGTTTAATCAAGATGCCTATAAAGAAATTCACGACATTGTGTAATATTTAGTTTGAACCGGTAGGGTTTTTTTTTTTTTTAATATCAAGCAGAAGAGTACTTCTTAGCTCTGGAGAGGTTAGTCAGCTACTAAGTTTCTTACAAAAAGTATTTGTCACCTATTTGGTATAAAAGATGTTGAAACGTGTTAAACTCTTCTCTAGTAGCAGAATTTCCAGTGTTTTTGAGTAGCTACTGTATCTGCTGATACTGTGAACAATACAGAACTCCTTAAAATCTAGAATACCGTTTTATGTAAAAGTCTCAAATATTTAGGTGAAATATCAAGATATATCAAATTCAGTGGGGCAAAAAGCATGGAAAAGATATTTAGGTCCAGAATTCAGTTAATTTAGCTCGCTCAGATGCATTTCAACAACTCATGGCAGAGCTGTCTTTCATCTAAACTGAAATGTAATTCTTTGATATAAGATGAGTTGTTGGGCCTCAGAATGTTACATTGTCATATTTCAAAGTGCTATTTTCCACAATAGAAACCACATATTAATCAAGACATCCATATAAGTCTGATGAAAGTCTCAATACACTTTATTTAATTTGGTTTGTTTGGTTTTGGGGTTTTCTTTGCTTTGTTTTGTTTTGTTTTTAATAATCTGTTGTTATCTTTCAGAGCTCCTTAGAAAAGAGACTTAGAACAGTTCCAAAATAATACAATTTCTCATCTCAGTACCACTCTTCAGCAATAATGAACATCTTTTTAATAAACTCTTGCACATAAACCTGGAGAATTAACTTTTTTATTGAACTGTACTCCTTTTTTTCTTTTAAGTGCTAAGTATCATCTTGTTCTGCTTTCTACACGTATTGCGTTTTTCTACTCTGTCATTTACCATACTTGTTCAATTATCTTGAGAATAGTGGGGTTTTTTTCCACTTTTTATCTCTTATTCTCTGTTCAACAGCACAGCACATGGGTGCTATGAAGTATCCTATGCTGTCATCATGCATCATCAAGAAAAGAGAAGGATCACTAACTATGAGAGGCACTTGCTGATCAGCTGTTGTTATTTGCAGTGTAGACAGCTTTGTATGAACTAGTAAACCTAGTCTCTCTTTAAAGCCTTAGTACTTCTATGGAAATATTGGTTTCAGAGGAATATAGGGTGACTAGTTCAAGAGTGGCTATCAATAGCGCTGTCACGTAATGTTAGTTGAAAATTAATCCTTCCTGACAAAATATATTGTAGCACTGCTGATCTTGTGAGATAATACTTCATCAGCAAAGTTTCACTGTTGAACCAGGATAAAGTCCTTTCCAAGTAAATTAAATCATGTTCCAATGAACAAGCAAAAACCGTCCGTATATCTGCATGAAAATGATTTTTTTTTTTTTTAAAGAAATAGAAATAATCTAAATGCACTAAGAAGGAGAAGAAAATACTTTGGTCCCAGAGGATGAATCAAAGAGGTTATGAGATTGTAGGCACTTAAAGTGAATGGGTTTTGCAATATAATAGAAATTATTCACTAAGTGGCTCATATTCAGATAAAATCATGGGAATTGTACAAAGAATCATAGAATGGTTAGGGTTGGAAGGGACCTTGAAAGGTCATCTAGCCCAATTCCCCTGCAAGAAGCAGGAACATCCCTGACTAGATCAGGTTGCTCAGAGCCTCATCCAACCTGTCCTTGAATGTTTCCAGGGATGGGACATCCACCACCTCTCTGGGCAACCTGTGCCAGTGTTCCACCACCCTTAGTGTAAAAACTTTTTTTCCTAATATATCTAATCTAAATCTACCTCCCTTTATTTTGAGACCATTACCCCTAGTCTCGTCACAACAGGCCCTGCTGAAGAATCTCTCCCTATCTTTCTTGTAGGCCCCCTTGAGGTACTGGAAGACTGCTACAAGGTCTCCCTGGAGCCTCCTCCCCTCCAGGCTGAACAACCCCAACTCTCTCAGACTGTGCTGATAGGAGAGGTGCTCCAGCACTCTGATCATCTTTGTGGCCCTCGATATATATTGAAGGAAATATAAATATTCAAAGTTCTTAAGTTTGGTTCAAAGTCTGCCCTTTTCTGCAGCAATTTGTCAGTGTTTGAACAGTTTCTTGTACTTTCTTTAACATACTGTGTGCATCTTTCTTACTGCTGGTTGTTTTTTCATTTCCCTGTTCATCTACATTGGCTGTAAAAAAAAAAAAAAAACCCAAGAAAAAAAGCCCAGAATAATACCCACCACTCACTATATTTATTGCTAGGTGACATGCAAAATCTCTTTACCTAAGAAATTTATCTCTAAACATTTTAAATTTCTCTCCTTTAGTCAAAATCATTCATTTTCAACAATCATTTCCTACATGGTTTCAAAATTTGTTCTGCTGAAATTCAGTGTCCTTAGGTCTCACTTCAGTCCTATCTATAAACTAAAAGAGATTGCATTACAATCTTCATAATTACCTTTTCTCCTTATATTGTGTAGCAGTAGTCTACTCATGTATACAGAATCCTTGATTAATTCATTTATTCAATTTAGTATGTCACAGCTTATATTTAGGAATATTTCAGCATTGTGTCTCATTACACCTTATTATTAGCCTTGTTTTACTTGATTTTCTCTTTTCTCATGGGTAATAGAAAAGTAATTTTATTTAATGCAATTTTAGAAAGATTGTATTCAGTCAATGTTTCTGATGTCTGTAGAACTTCAGTCCTATTACATATGCAGGGAAAAATTTTCACATAAGTGACAGACAATTTTGATTGTGTCAAAATTATATATTAGGTTTCTAAACATGGCCAGCTCTTTATTCTGGCATTAACACAAACATGTTACAGTGTCTGGAATATGAGTTTCACTTACCAGAAAAATCTGTAGAACCTCTTAAAATATATCACAAGCTAAATTCCAGTACTAAGTTTTAGACTTTTTGTTTGCTTGCTTGTTTGTTCTTCGGGGATTTTTCAGAACATGTCAAAGCATGGGTGTAAATGTATGAAATAGAAATGGTAATTTATTTTCTCTTCATCTGCAAGGCAGTGCTTGCAGTTATTTTAAGGAGTTCTGTAAACATTCTGTAAAAAAAAAAAAAGTAGCTCTGATCATAGGTAAAGGGAGGCAAATAGTCCTTCTTTTTCCTCATCTCCTGCTACATCTCGCTTCTGCTTCTCCTTTAACTGGAGAGCAGTCATGGATGAGAATCAAGGTCACACACTGACCACAGATGGGGATTCTCCCACTTCTGTCACCAGAAAGCTCACAGGGATTGAGCTACGTAACAGTATTACCTTAAATATTCTTCTGCCAGAAGACATAGCTGGAGTTATTGTGGAAACAGAGCCCTTTTTTCTGGCTAGCTGGCATCTCGGGAACACAGCGGCTTTGGGAGGGACACGCTCCATGGGCGGACAGGCTGTGTGACCACCAACTGGAACAAAGTAGGAGGGTCTATACAATCTGCCAGTGATTTTTAGTATAAGACAGCATGATTAGCCACAAAAACACAGTTATTATGAAGAAAGCTGCTCTGAGTCCACCTTTCACTCTGTTTTATGCCTAAGAAGAAAATATTTTCTCTAGAAAAAATTATCATAAAAATATTTCTATTGTTTAGTATGCTCCTACAGAAAGTAGTTGTATTTCAATGCTCAGAGGAAACTGTCTTTCTATAACAGCTAGCTAACCAATAGACAAATATTTCTGTGCCTTGTTCCTGCTACAGCAAGAGTTAAAATGCGTCCTTTATGTTTACCTTTCTCTGCTGCCTTATTGAGAGCTACAGGCACTGAAGCAAAACTCAAATGGGTCATTGCACCCAATGCTTGATCCTGAGAGAGAAAACGTGCAGCTCCCAAGAACCAAACCTTTTCATTAACTCTTTGCTACAGATAACAATAGTTTTCACTGTTTTATACAACACATCAAATTCTCAAATATTAACATTTTGTGACATTTGTATTATGAAAAAGTACATTGAAAGAGTGGTTTGTAGGTTAGTGCTGCAAGCCTGTGATGCAGAAGCACAAGCAGGAAAAGGTGGAGGTTTATGCCACAGTCACCATTGGCAGTCTGTAAAAATCAGCACTTATTATTCATTCTCACAGACGATGTATCTTAGAACAAGCTAGACTACCATACTCAATATGTTATATGTTATTCAGACAGTCTGTTTGCTCTTATTTCCACACCTTTTCTTTATTTCAAAGTGAAGGGAAGTTGAAACAAAGATAATTTCACATTATGTGTCACATTCTTGCTATTTCTTGTTTAACACATTAAACCCATAATTAATCAGGTTGAACGTTTGCAGTTTCTTGGGTTCAGTGGGGGGTGTACATTATGTAAAGTCACTGATTGGTTCATGGTATAGAGGAAACAAAACCTCACAAGACTTCAGCCTGCCTCATGGCACTGTTAAGCTTATTTCATGTGTATGTCTGTCTGATTTTTCAGAATATCCAGGTTCAATCATTAGCTGTGTGATTTATTCCCTTACTTTCCTGATGATCTGTAACTTTGTTAGCAAATAACCTTCACACAAGGGAACCTTTAAACAGTATTTCCACAAAGTCATGGGGCTGGTGGTTGTTCTTTTTGTTGCAGTTTTCTCAGCTTGCCTCTGTTAATAGTGAATGATAATAAGATGCTTTTTGTGTAGCTACCTAAAAGGCTGTTCTCTGGGTTGTGGTAATTGTTTCAGTGAAGTCCACAAAAGGCATTATTGAATGCAAATGGAATAATTAGAAAATGGCTCCTGCAAATACCTAGGGTCTAAACACACTTGAGTTTATATGCTGTACACAAAGGTAAATAAAACCTTTTAGCAAACTGGTGTCTTACTCTGTTTAATTATTCTTCCAATGATACTTTTACATATGTTGGAATACACACTGGAATATTGAGCTAGACATAAAGAATGCAACAAGTTCTGTCACATCTTCCTTGTCTAAGGCTTCGGTGATGATGATAGGCAAGGAAAATGTAAGGGAAGATGCAAATAAGAAAAAATGTCATGTCTGTTATATATTCTCTAAAAGGCCTAGCAGGGATTTGGGTTCTGTAAACAACATAAATCATTAACCTCAAAGCTTTTCAAATCATTGTTGGAATTTCATTTTCAATTTACACCTTCACTAGCATAGTTTATATTTAGGTTTACTGTAGTGTTGACAGGGTTTCCATAGTCCAAGTATACTTTTTAAACTCTAATAATCTCAAACACTTACCAAGCTTGTATTCCCTCTTCTTGCCTGTAGGTTGATTCAGTGCTATAACTGTAGTCTTTTATATCAGATCCTGTAAATCCAGTTTCTCAGCTCAAGACAGAGCATAAGCTCTGCATTTCTAAGAGTCCCCTTTGTCAGGGACCCTTCCACCTTTTTACAAAGCTCAGCTTGCAAATTAAAAGTAGGTTAAAAGATTTGCAGAGTTGAGCCAATAAATTCTCTTATATTTGCATAAAATAACATTTAGGATTAATAAAATTAGGAAAATAAAATAAGTGGTTTGCTCCAGCTTTAAATTTGAACTACTCATTTATGTCATATTTATTTAGCTTCCGTTAAGTTATATGATTCAGGGAGATGACTAAGATTAGACTGTCACTGTCCTGTCTTGGATGAACATGAGGCCAAGGGAGAAATCGGAATGACTTAGTAGAGCAAAGACGACAATTTATTTTACCCTTCCATTCTGTGAAGAAGCAAAGAGAACTAGTGAATGGAGGAACTCAGGACTTCTGTGTGCTGGTTACAGTAGCTGGCTTGCAGAGCTAGCAATAAAATACTCCGTATAAACAAGTTAGATGGTTTTGCCCAGTCTGGAAAAAGAGGTAAGAAGGGCAAGATTATGTCCAGAATGCTGAATATCAGCTGAAATACTGAAAGAGGATCCATTATATCTGTTCCTGCCTTGCTGAGCTGAATGAAAATATATGGCTACATATTTTAATGTTTAGATGTGAGTCAGACTGCTCTAAAAAGACCAGATGCAGTTCAGTGCTTTGATTGTCCTGCCACTAAAATGGGCAGAATTTTAGAGAGTAAGTATGAAAATAGCACTAAGCCAGATCTATTCACTAATGGGCCTTTGATCATATAATAACCTCTCCTGCAGGAAATCCCTTGATGGGATGTTTTCACACTTATTACCTTCCCTAGACAATACTTACACAGAACTGAGTTAACAAAATGAAGACAAAGACAGATCATTAGACAGTGATTCTTCTTTTCACTCGCATTTTCTAACTCCCTCCCTGCACAGCAGCTACGCAAATCTGTCTTCACAGTACTAAATAAATGTTCCGTGAATGTAATGTTCTTCACAGCAGAGGAAGCACAAGCAGCTCAGGCTAAAGAGGAAAAGCTACAAATGACACAATGCAGCTTGCAAGCAGATATCAAGACAGACAGAACAGCATAACACATAGAATTATACTGGGATCACTGATTCTACTCTGTTAAAAACATTTTAAAAAGGAAAAAGAAGAAAAAGGAACAAGAAAAAAGGAACACAAAAAAAAGAAAATAAAAAAGAAAAGATTAAAAAAAAAGAAAAGAAAGTAAAATAAGAGGGAACAGGGAAAGATAATATGACAAATGTGTTAAGGGAAAGATAATATAACAAATAACAAAAATGGCTCAAGATTTGAGATAAGGACAGGGAGATATCCTTGAAGTTACCAGTACGGGCAAAACAGACTTGACCTGGGGAAAATTATTTCTTTATTATTAAAACCAAAGCAGGATAATGTGAAAGAGAACAAAACAACTTTCTCCCATCCCTTCCTTTTCTCAGGCTTAACTTAATTGCAATTCTCTCAACCTCCTTCCCGCCTCAAGTGGCACAGTGGGGAATAGGGAATGGGGGTTATGGTCAGTTTATCACATGTCACTTTACATTCCTCCTTCCTCCTCAGGGGAAGAAGTCCTCCCATTCCTCCCCTGCTCCAGCGTGGGCTCCCTCCCACAGGCTACAGTTCTTTAAGAACTGCTCCAGCACGGGTCGTTTTTCCACAAGGTGCAGTCCCTCAGGAATGGCTGCCCCAGCGGGCCCTCCACAGGCCACAGCCTCCTTCAGGCCTCCACCTGTGGTGCCATGGGGTCCTCCACAGGCTTCAGGTGAATCTCTGCTCCTCTGTGGACCTCCTTGGACTGCAGAGGGACAGCCTGCTTCACCATGGTCATCACCACAGGCTGCAGGGGAATCTCTGTCAGGAGCAACATTACTCCTCCCCCTCCTTCTTCACTGACCTTGAAGTCTGCAGCCATTCCTCTCACAAGAAATTCTTCACAACTGGCTCAGGCAGACGCCTCTCAGCTTCTCTTCACATTTCCTTGTTCCACTTCTTGCAGCCAGGATGGGTCGAGTCAGGCCCAGACACCCACCTGGTGGGAGGCCAGAGGGTAAGGGCAGAAGGCCCACAAGGCTCACACCTCCAGCTCTCTGCTCCTGCTTCAGCTTCTTCACATCTTTTTTTTTTTTATTTTTCCCCTTCTTAAATATGTTATAACAGAGGCCTTATCAGGGAACATTCTGCCACCAATTGGCTCAGCGCTGGTCAGCGGCAGATCCGCCCTAGGCCCCACCAAGTGCACTGGACAAAGGGGAAACTTCTAGCAGCTTCTTGCAGAAGCTGTCACAGTAGCCACCACTCCCCCAGTCCTCCACCAACCCACCGCTGCCCCCCCGCCCCCAAACTAAAGAAAACCAAACATAACATGTGAGCAGATACTCAAGGCTGGTCAAGCTTCTGTGCATACTTTTTGTGTAGGTCATGTGCATAATCTCATTAACCTCTGTCTTCCCCTTCTAAAGTGAAGCTCCTACATGTTGCCTACGTAGAGAAGTAATAAGAAACAGCATGAAGATCCAAACACACCTTCGGGTCCTTCCCTTACAAGCTCACATTTGGGCAAGGCTTCTATGGTGGAGATGCCCTATGCCCTGGCAGCCACAACAGACACCTTTGGCTCATTTCCCAAATGTAAAGCTTATGCTGAAGTCTATCTACGGACTGTCTTTAGTCCATGGTCTATCTCTGTCTGCGGACTGTCTTTAGTCCATGGTCTATCTACATCTCTGTGAGAAGGAGCTCTCTTTTCCACTCCAGAATACTTACAGCACGGCTGAAAAAGAACTAATATCCTTTTGGGAGATGGGGATTCTCAGCAACTGCTTGAATAAAAAGGGATCATGTTCTTGAATCTTGATTACAGACAAACTGTGTTTAGCACTAAGCTTGATTTATGAAACAGGAGCCTTGGGACCATGAGGGATTAAATCAGCCTTTGGTGTAAGCTGCATCAACATTAGGATTTCTGTAATGGAAAACTACATGGCTGATCATACCATCAGGCAGATTTGGGTGGAGTGAACACAACTTTGGTCAGGTTCTGACACATGTACAATGCAATTGGAGTTGGTTTGGCTGATTATGTGTTTCCTGGAGATTTCTCCATGTCACTGACTAGAGTCACTTATTACCAGAGTTTAAATCTGATTATCATTGGTTTCATTTTTTCAGTGCACAGAAACAGTCTGTGTTATTCTGTGCTATGCAGTAACAGTTCCACCTTGTCAAAAGGACAATTGCAAAATGATTTTCACTTTATGTTTCTGTTGCAGAAAGTGTCACTATTTTGACTCTTTTTTACAGAAGTGAAACATGGATTTTTCTTTCTGTCTGGAAAATAAAGTATTTTTATGCATTAACTGAGATACGTCTTCTGAAAAAATAAGGGTATCCACATTGACATACGGAAGTGTTCTTCAAGCTAGGCAAGTAATAGCAGGTAAAACAGTATAAACTTGAAAGAGACATCTGTTCTATATAGAAGAAAAATAAGTATTGCTACATTTCTGTCCCAGAGAGAATCTGGATAGCAGAATCTGAAGATATCAAGGAAGAATGGATACGGAATTGAAGTGAGCTGTCCACAGTTCATAGTTCCCTCTTACAGTGATAAAATAAGGAAAAAGAATAAATACTGGGGAAAAGGAGAGATAAAATGATAGCAATAAAAAATCAAACATGATCTGAAAAAATGCACCTCCACACACTTTTTGGGAAGACTTTATTTTGTAGAGACTTTATTTTGTCTTTACCCCAGAAATGTTTATTATTTGTACTTGTGGATATCCATGTTCCACTATACAAAAAAAAAAAAAAAAAAAAAAAAAAAAAGGAGTTAAATTACTAATAGTTGATGGTTGCTTTAGGTTTAAGACAGTCCAGTGAAGGAAAATTCTGATTCAAAGCCATTCTAAAGTGATGATGCTTTCAAAGTCTTTTTCTGTCCCAAAATCGAGCATGTGGTGGGTTTTCCTTTGCTCTGCTGCAGTGTCCTCACTCCATTTGCAGTGCTCCAGCTGCAAACAAGTCAGAGGGCAAATTGAGTCCTTGCACTGAAAGAGCTGAAAACTAGGACTTGGCTGGTTTGAGCACCTGATACTCATTCAAGCAGGGAAAGCGTGCAGAGCAACTCTGGGTGCTCATTAGCAGAGGTGCTGAGAGGGCACCTGCTGCAGCACCCCACTTGCCAAAACTGCTGTACATCTGAGGGCTGGCTGCCATCCAAGCAAAACAGGCACCCCAGCCTGTGATGTCAGGGCCAGGCCTCCCATTACGAAAGTTGTGCTAGAACTGACACAATCCAGGATCATTTTCCAATTCCCTTCAAGCACAGAAATGTGCTCTTGTAGTATCTCTGTCTCAACTTAGGGGAAAAAGGATTTTTACATAAGGGGAGATGACTAGATTGTTATTATTGCCTACAGCAGTTGGTTGTGATAATATATAGCTCACTTAAGGCTTCTCATGAGCTGGAAACTCATCTTCCCTCCCTCCTTTTCACTTTCAGTTAGTTTTCAGCAGGAACAGAGATACTTCTTATCATACAGCCACAGAAAAAAAATAAGATGTATGATGGCCCAAAGGAGGGAATGTGGTTAAAAGACTAGAAAATGGAGAAAGAATAGAATCTTTTCTTTCGGCAGCAGCCTGATTTATGCTGCATTCAAATGGCCATGTAACCACAATCCACCCACATTAAGTAAGGATTTAGGAGACTGCAGACACAGACCTGCTAAGTTTAGGCAACTCACTTTTCATTGTGTCACTTATCCCATTCTGTATATTGGAAAGCAATACCCTTTGAGGTCATTATGAGGATGTAAATATTAATGCCTGTTAGGAAATCAAACACTGTAATGACGATCCCCACTGGAAATATATGCTAAGTAAAACTGTTACAAGGAAAGTTAAACCAAAAATTTTGTTTACAGGTATTGAGAAACACAAAGTATAAGCATCTCCAACAGATGGAGATATAAACTTGTAAGTAAATTTCATCAACAAGCTGTTTTAACAGTCTTCAGTATGAAAAAAAAAAAGTACATTGGTTACATCTTTGACAGCTTAAAAAAAATCCATAATTTTGAGCAATTATTTCAAAATTATAACAAAAATTATCCATAATTTAGTAATCTGAAAATCTTTAAAGAAGCTGACACACTGCAAGGGTTTTGTAATTAAGCTAGCAGACAAAAATGGAGTCAATTGTAATTATGAATCATCTAGA
Source organism: Tetrax tetrax (assembly GCA_009806455.1). NCBI lineage: Eukaryota > Metazoa > Chordata > Aves > Otidiformes > Otididae > Tetrax > Tetrax tetrax. The sequence continues at coordinate 137,010 of WHYT01016710.1, forward strand.
TTATTGAAAAGGAAATTTAAGATAATTAAATGATGAAATCTCTTATCAGCCACTTGCTGGTTATCTGACAGGTTTAAAGAGAGATTGATACAAGTTCAGAAATAGGATTAAAGATTGCTAATGAGAAGCTAAAAAAAAAAAGTTTCACTCAAAAATAGGCAACATTATCTGCCTTTTTATATACTGAATTTTAATGAATGCCATAATGCCAGCTCTTCAGAGGATTAATCAATATTTACATTCTCATGCCACATGTATAATTTCTAGATTCAGCTGCTAACATGTTTTAAAATAAATAACTTAAGCTGCACTTGCTTCTCCTGTTTATCTTCCCAAAGTCATTTGTCACTTTAAAGAGAGACAAATAATAAAATGGATCTGTCTAGGAGGCCAAGAAAGTAGACTTCATGTAATAATCAGTACATCAACATATATGGTATGTGAAAAAAAAGCCCACCATATCATATATGAGTAAGCCTTCAGGAGCAAGTGTGGAATAATACATATCAATTCCTGTAATTTACCAGTCCAAATATTCTATTAAAAATTCCATTAATTTAATTTCTGCTGGGCAAGGTGTCAGATAAGTACCATGATTACAGCATACTCACTCACCTTCATAATGAGTTGTTATGAAAAATGGCTGAGCAGGGACAGCATCCATTTTAAAATTAATCTGTGCCACCAATGGGATGCTGAACTCACTGGGCTCAGGATCAATTACCTAGTTCTCATAACCTTTTCCTAACAAGTGAGATACATAAGTCTGGTTAAAATCAAACTGTGTAGAATTTAGGACATTCAAGCAAAGCTCTCACTGTTCAATTTTTAGTGTCAAAGATGTCAATATTAATTACAATGCATTAAGAGCCTAATATCCTAATAAACAGAAAGAAAATTGGATTATTAGAATCAAACTCCTTGTAGTTCATCTAGTAAGTATTCATCCATGGATAGCTTGTTACAAAGACCATACTTCATTGTATCTTCCATTTAAAATACAATAGCACCTTGAGTATATTTTCAGAGCAACTGTTTAAGAATAGCTAATTGATTTTTGATACTGTTTGTGTTTTTTACCAACTTCCAAAGAAATCCTGGTCGGTTTCTTGACTAGGTGTGTAGATAAACTGAAGTAACTGAAGTCCCAGCATCACTGTAGTCATATCACATTAATTTTGTTGTGTAAATAGCAAAAGACATTACAGGCATACTGCTGATGTGCAGCATGATTGAACTTGGTCTTGTCAAAACAATGCTATTAGTACAGGTTTTTGATATTATAGAGGGTCCAAACACATTAAGAAGAGCTGAACAAATGATATCCTGGAACTAGGTCCTTAACTCAAGTTAATGTGATATTATCACATAAAGTTATTGCACCAGAATATCTTGGAGGCAAGATAGATACCATTCCAAGAAATCACTTACCTTTTTTTCTTATTGCTACTAAGTAATGTTTGCACTTTGTTAGCATTCAATTTTTGCAGGCACTCTATATGAACGCAAAGGTTAAAACCAAAAACAACAAAAAAAAAGAAATCTAGTTACCAGGACAAAAGAAAAAGAGGGAAAAAAAAAAAAAAAAAAAAAAAAAAAAAAGAAGAGAACAAGCAATTAAATTACAAGAAAAAATAAGGAGTTGCTAAGATGAAACTCAACCTGCTAATAGCACATTTCACAGGTTAACAATTGGAATATGAGTTGGTTCACTGTCTTACAGAAACTAAAATGATACCTGTGTTTCATAGGTAATTTCTGGAATACAATGCTATTCTAGGGATTCGTTCAACATGAACCCAGGTGCAGCAGGAATAAAGGAAAATAAAAAGAAAATAAAAGTTTAGCAGTCTGAATACCATCACCAGAAAACAAAGCTTTGAACTGAAACATGGACTACTGATAATTTCAATAGCCTGGTTATAATTGGGTTATTTTGATTGTAAGGGACATATGCTGTCTTCCTCAAGCTAGATTCTGGCCAAAAATCACCTGACTGGTGGAACACTGTGCTGACCTTAAAACAGATAGAGATCAGCAAGAGTCCAGAGCAAGCATCTAGTAGTAGATTTGAGTTATTTTGGAAACAATTACTTGGAAGAAACAAAAAGAGAAAATGAAAAAGCCTGATACATTTTATCAAACAGAATTATAAATATAGCTGTATTTCAAGCATGCCTCTTGGACACTTTCTTCTGGATCTAGGACTGTTTCAGATAATGGTAGTTATTTCAGCTTCTTTTGGTACTTTGAAAGCTACACATGTGCTTCTGCAGTTACCAAGTTCTTACAAGTCTGTGATTTAAAATCCTTCTACCTGAGAGCTTACTGAGTCATAGAATAGTATCCTGGTCTAGAAAAAGCTGCTGGATCTCATGAACCTTGAACACAAATAGCTTTTGGTTTTTTGGTTTTGTTTTTTTTTTTTTTTCCCATATCAGGCAACTTTGTTTCAAAACTCTCAGAGAGAACGATGAAAACATGTTCATGAATAATGTATGTTGAAAATGGCTATCCAATTTGAAGTAACTAAACAGTCTGATATGTTTCGAAACAGAGCTATGCACTAGCTTTCAGTCCCCATGCTGTTCACCCTAAGGCAGTGAATGTTGTCCACCAGGTTTGCAGACATGAAATTTTCTTAGGATTTTTTTACACCTAATCAGATAAGTCACTAAAATTTGAAGTCTAATTATACAGATATTTAGTTGTGGTTCCTGCTTAGCAACAGAAAAATCTGTAAAACCATGGTTGTTTTTGTTTTTTTTTTTTTCTAAGCAGAGACTAGGATTTATTTTATTATTAAATAAGAGTTCCAAGTGAATGAAGATGAAAGGATGTTGCAAATGAAGATGAAAGGGTATTTATGGCCTGGTGGAAAGTTCATAATTTGTCTTGCATAGAATCATAGAATCTTAAAGTTGGAAGAGACCTCCAAGGTCATCAAGTCCAAACATCAACCTAACACCACCATGCTTGCCAAACCATGTCCTGAAGTGCCACATGTACTTGTTTTTTGAACACCTCTAGGGATGGTGACTCCACCACTTCCCTGGGCAGCCTGTTCCAGTGCCTGATCACTCTTTCAGTAAAGAAATGTTTCCTAATGTTCAACGTAAACCTGCCCTGCCGCTACTTGAGGCCGTTTCCTCTTGTCCTATCACTAGTTACTTGGGAGAAGAAACCAACACCTGCCTCCCTACAACCTCCTTTCATGTAGTTGTAGAGAGCAATGAGGTCTTCCCTCAGCCTCCTCCAGACAACTGGAAGAGCCTCATTTTTCACAAACTCTCTAAGTCCTCATGGGGACTTGAAGCACCCTAATATCAGCTGAAGAGACCACACAGCAGGGCACAATCAGCCCAGGAGATTTCTACAGTGCTTTGATGATAACTTGCTGACACAGGTGATGGAGGAACCAAGAGGAGAAGTTCTCTGCTGGATGTCTTGCAGACATGGAATATCTGGGTGAGGGACATCATTGGCTGCAGATGATGGATTTCAGAATTCTGAGGGAAGAAGATCAGGGCAAAAAGATCATAATCCTGGATTCCAGGAGAGCAGAATTTGGCCTTTAGCCTTCCAAGACCTGCTTGGAAGAATCCCAAAGAAAACAGTCATGGAATGCAGGGAAAGTGTTACAGATGCCAAAGCCTACCTGGATTGAATCCAGTAAGCATTGTGAACAGCAACAAGAAGGGTATCTACAGATATATCAACAGCAACAGGAAGACTATGGAAATCATGGGATGGCTGCAGAATGGGGGTGGAGGCCTAGTGACAAAAGACAAGTAGAAGGCCAAGTACTCAGTATCTTCTTAATTTGGGGTCTTTATGGTAAGACTGGCCTTTCAGAAAAGCCAGGTGAGTAAAGTCTCAAGAAAGGAAGACTTACTCTTGGTGGACAAGGATCAGGCTAGGGAACTTTTAAACAAACTAAATATATATAAATTGCTGAGACTTGATGAGATGCACCTGCAAAAGCTGAGGGAGCTCTTGATAACTTTTGAAAGCTCATGGTGGTTGGCAGACATGCCTGAGAACTAGAAGAAAGCAAATGTCAGTCCTACTTTCATGAAGGGTAATAAGGAGGATGTGGAGAACTACAGGCTCATCAGCCTCATCTGCATCCCTTGGAAGGTGGTGGAGCAAACCCTCCTCAAAAACATTTTCAAACATATTAAGGACAAGAAGGTGACTGGAATTAGTCAGCATGGTTTTACAAAAGGAAAATCATGTCTAACCAACCTGATAGCTTTCTATAACGAGATAACTGGCTTTGTGGCTGAGGAAAGAACAGTGAATGTTGTTCATTTTTACTTTGCCAGGATTCTCAGCATTATCCCCCACAATGTTCTTACAGAAAAACTGACGAAGTATGGACTAGGTCAGTGAAAAGTAAGATAGATGGAAAACTGCCTCAACTGTCATGGTCAAAGGATCGTAATCAGTGGCAGAAAGTCCTGCCACAGGCCAGTATCCAAAGGGTCAATACTGGGTTTCATACTGTTTAACATCTTCATTAATGACCTGTATGATTAGACAGAGTGCATCGTCATCAAGTAGGCACATTATACAAAGGAGGAGTGATTGATAAAGCAGATGTTTGTGTTGCCGTTCAGAGGGACCTCAACAGGCTGGAGAGATGAGCCAACAGGAACTTCATGAAGCTGAACAAAGGGAAATGACAAGTCGAAGCTGAACAAAGGGAAATGACAAGTCCTAAACCTTGGGAAGAATAACTCCATACATTAGCCCAGGCTGGGGCCAACCTCAGCTTTGCAGAGAAGGACCTGCCGATCCTGAACTGAACATAAGCCAGCAATATGCCCTTGCAGCTAAGAAGAGCAGCAGAATCCTCAGTTGCATTAGGAAGACCATTGCTAGCAGGTCAAGGAAGGTGAGCCTTCCCCTCTATTCAGCATTGGTGAGACACCACTAGAGTGGTGAGACCAGTTCTGGGGTCCCCATTACAAGAGATACAGGAATGTAACAGAGTGAGTATGGCTGCCAGAGAAGGGCCACAAAGATGATTAAGGGATTGAGCACCTGTCATATAGGCAGAGCCTGAGACACTCAGCCTGACTCAGCCTGAAGAAGAGAAGGCTCAGTGAAATCTGACAGGGAGGAAGATGGAACCAGACTCTCAATGGAGTCCAGTGAGGTGATAAGAGGCTGTGAGGACAAATTGAAATGCAAGAAATTACCTTTAAATGTGCGGGGAAAAAATATTTTTCACTGTAAGTATACTTGAACACTGAAAACAGAAATATTGTGGAGCCTTCATCCTTGGAAATATTCAAAATGACTGGACAACATCCTGGGCAATCTTGTCTAGCTGACCCTGCTTTGAACAGAGACATTGCACTCAACAATCTCCAGAAGGAACTTCCATCTGAAGAAGTCACTAGACTCAGCAATTCTGTGATTTTTGTGAGTCTGTGATTCTGTAAGAGATGCCCCTATGACAAACTCACAAGTAATTTTTACTTAATATAAATGAGCATTTTTAACATAAACATTAATGTATAGAATGGCTTAGCAGACGTACATATCAGAAATTTCTGTTGAGTTACCCAAGTCTAAATGGCCCAGCCAGTTAGTACAGTTAAAAGAAAAAGAGAATGATATGGTTGCCATCACTAGGTTAGGTCGCTTTCCACTCCCTGAGCTTAACAGCCAGCAGTCTACGTGTGGGAGACTGACAACTGACAATCTGGCATAAATCCATCACAAGGTTTGAACTTGTACCTACAAAACCAAATCACTACATATTCGGTCTGTGGTAGATGATGTAGCCCAAGAAACACTAACAACAACTCAAACCTTGACATTCTTCTATGTTTTCCTGTAATATTTCAGGTAAGTTTAATGTAGCTCTAAGTCTTTTATTTCCTCCAAGCAAAACTCGTACAGTCACGGCAAAGACGGTACTCTAACATATTTTCCATTAATTTTAGCTCATGCTATATTTCCTAAGTAGCTGGAAAAAACTATGCGTATATTATATGACAAGGAAAGAAAGGCATTCTCTTGGCTCTGAGAATTCCTGAAAGACATATCTATGTATCATTTCCAGAACACACTTCAACATTCAGAAAAATAAAGTTAATCATTCCGGAGTGGCATTCCTTGAAGATGAGAAAGGTAAAAGAGAAAACTGATACTGATATCTCAAGATCAGATGCATCATCTCCTTACCTTTATCTACAGTTAGCATTTTTCTAAAAAACCCACAATTCTTTGGTTTCAGCAGTCATAGAAAGTTAGTGTTGTTGGACATGAACAAGAGGAATTATTTATTTAGTTTTAATTAGAATTATCTTTTATAGGAAATGTCTAGTGATGTCCATAAAATAATTAGCATAGATTTTAACAATAAGAGGCTTGTTGATCTAAGTGGGCAGGTACAATGAAGGAAGGCAAGGTGCCTGGTGTTCAACTTAACAAATTGTTTAATTATAGCTTTTCCAACCTTAAACCAATCAAAAGTTATCTTTTTCAAAGCTCATCCTACATATAACCCTTCTCTTTATATTTCATCTACATTTTCAATTTTAATATAGCTGATTTCGTATTATAAACTTTATAGAAGCTATTTGAACATGATGTTCTATATTCCTGTACCCTGACTAGGTAGGGAAATTCCCAGTAAGATGAGTCAGTGTGATAGCTCCTTTGGGTTGGTGTTATTCTTTTTATTCTTTTTCATTTTTCTATTGCTGTAGTGATTTTGGCCAATGAACTAAAACAATATATTACTAGACTAGCAGTCAATCAGATCACTATAACTTCAAACATCATTTAAGAAGATCTGCTTTTTTATTATTTATATAGCTCCATAGTTCATGGTGCTACATAGAACAAATCAAAGACAGATTCCCTGCCCCCTAAGAGCTTACAGTCTAGGCAAGTACAAGAACAACAGAAGGAGATAACACAGGCAGAGGACAGGGAGGGGTAGTAAATGAAGAGAAGGACAATTAGATTACAGTCACATGAAAAGCTAGTGTGTTTATGTTGGTGGATATAAACTGGGGAGATGAGGTGCTTGAGTAACTTTATTTTTAATTAGAACTACATTTTATAGGAAAGCCAGAAGAAAAGAGTTTTGAAAATAATTTGAAAGTGTCAGAGGTACTTGTAGGAAGGCGAAGAGGCAAGACTGGAAGGGAACAGGACACTAACATATTTGAGGTTGGAAAGCAATTAACAGATGAGTCAACCTCAGGGACCCTTTCTTTTCCTACACATTTTTGAAAATACAACAAAAAGCACAATTTCTCCTGTACATGTAAACGCAGTCTGGTAGCTTATTTTGCCTTTAATATTTTATCAGTACACATTTGGGGATGTATTGGACTTGATTCCTCTGAAGTAGGACTTTCGACACGCTTTCAAAGTAGTCAGCATTTCAATAATCATATTTTGTAATTGTGGAAGTATTTGGAGACTCTAGTGCATTTGGAGACTAAGTGAAATTGTATCTAAAGTACTTTCAATACTTTTCTAATAGCCTTAATATCATAATACCACAAAAAATATTTTATAGCATTATCTTTTACCTCTTTGTATGTTGTTGTCTCTGCTTATGACCCTGTTTCCCTGAAAACATTTTGATTTTGTAGAATATCAGGGCATTTCTCCTACTTCTATTCAAGGTTTCAGATTTTTTATGTTTTTTTTTTAAATTCATAAATTATGTCTTTTCCATTCTGAAATATTAACTAGCTAGTGTAGTAGGGCTAAACAGTGTTAGTTTGGTTTTTTGGAAGACTCTATTAGTGAAACCAGGAAGGATTATTGCACAGAGCCGCAAGCAATATAAACATGAAAGAAAAGGTTCTTTCAAATCTATACTGAATTCTTCAACTGAAAATTGAGATAGAAACTCCTGGAAGTAATATCTCATACAAAATAAGCTAGATACTCCCTGGATATGTTTGTAGTTGTATTCATGTACATAGCCTGCTGATGTCTATAATGGGCCAAATTCTCGTTTATGGTAAAGCACTACATATCTCTTAATTTCATCCATCTCTTTGGCTCAGAATTTTCACTACCAGTCATTCACAAATTGCATTTATCAATAAGCTAAAGGTTTTTTGTGTGTGTGTGTGTAATTTCTAATATTTACATAGTTATCTATTTCTATATAACCATGTTGAGGCAACTTGAAGTTCCAACCTAAGATTTTGAGAATCCTTAAAGTCTATAGACTTTTATCTTCTTTGAAACAGATACTGTAAAAAAAAAATAATCTATTCAGTTTTTACCTCAAATTTTCATGTACAGGGTAGCACCATATAACTGACTTATAACTGCTTTGAAAGTCTTCTCTAGAGTGACATTCAAGGTCAGACAGAGAAGCATCCATTATACTGTCCCGGGAAATCAACAGACTAATTGAGCTATTATATGAAACCACTTAAGGCAGTAATACCCAGATTCTGAATCTTCATGTGCCAGATACTCCATTTTAGCTGCTGTAGTTCCATTGACTTTAATAACACTGTAGAAATTTATACTACATGTGTATTTGGGAGTAAGCCTGTCTGAGGCCTTTCAAAATGAGGATATTTTCTTCAGAATTGAGGATAGTCTTCATAACGGTGAAGAGAAAATGATCCATTGAGCTTTTGGGAGTACAAAACTACCAGTAGAATTTCCCTCTACTTTGGGGATCAACTCTTTGTTAGTAATTTTTCCTTAAATGTCCTAATTTTCTGCGAAAAAATATAGAAATAATTACTAATGCACAGCAAAGTAACAGTATGAAATAGTGTATAATTTTTTTTAAAAGACATTATCCTACTATGAATCTGTGGAGCCATGCATTTCTACTCTTGATCTTAAATACAACTCTCCAGTTACTTTGCATATTTCCCTTAATAACGGAAGGCTGAAATTCTCACTGAAATCTTAATTAAGCCACACAACTTCTGCATTAGGATTCTTGTTCCTAGGAGGGTTTTGACCCAATAAAATATTTGGGACATATTCTGCAGTCACACTTACTTTGGCTCACATAAAGGTTAATGATAATTAGCCATGAGTATCAAGGCGAGAATGGGACTCCTGCTTATTTCAACAACCATAATGGAGAAAAGAAAGGGTTTTTTTTTTTAATATAATACAGCATTTTATTACATGATTTTACAAATTTTATTGTAAATCATCAATCAAATGCAATAGCCGATTTTTTTTCCATTCCAAACCACCATAATTAAGCATTTTCACTGTATTGTATGACAGTTAGTTTCTTTCTCTTTGAATTTTAAAGAAGTTAAACTTAATATGTATTATGTAAGTATACTCACTTTCAGAGTCTTTGCTGAAGATGTTTTTATCTTGTTTATATTTCAGACAAAGATAAACTGTTCTTTGTTATCATATAAACTGGCATCAAAATCTCATAAATGTAAGAGAATTTGCTTTCTCAGTCCCTATCCAAAATGGAAATGGCCAGCTCAGTTTCTATGAAGATTTATGAGAACAGGGTAGTAGACACAAACCTCCCCCTTCCCCTCAGATTTCATTATATAATTTCTACAATTTGGATGATGTATTTTATACTTCTGTGTTAGAAAGATGATTATAAGATTAAATTAAGCCTCAGTAAACAAATGATATTTGTTACTCACCAATGACTGATTATCTATGATACTGTTAAAGGGTTTTTTTAATCAATCAAATTAATGATTTTCCGTATAAATACCATCTTCATAATCTTTTTTGGTTGACACAACATTCCTACATAATCCATCCTATACATGTTTTGTTGAGATAAAAATAAATTTACAGTAGATGGAGGGGCAAGATTCAGCATCTGTAGGGCAGTATTTCAAAATGTTATGTTTAGGAATTCACCACAGGCAGGACGTATAAATTAGCTTTGAAGCGGCTAAGAGCCAGATCCTACAAAAACTTATCACAATGTGCTGTATTGGCTTCTCTCAGAAATTCCAGCAAACTCTCTAGCCGCTCTAGAGAATTGGTAGGATAGGGTACTAAGCTAAGCCTAAGTACCAGTACTGACACAAAGTACTGCACGTATGTTGCTCAGATCACACAGCAAAAATAAAACAACTAAAACTGACATAATTTTAATGCTTTTCTTTTTTTTTTAATTTTGTGCATTGGATTCAAACAGCAAACTGAGTGCACTTTAACTGTTATCACAATGTGGTCAAGAGGTCTGTGTCTTTTACCATTTACACACAATTGTTCATGACAGCATGTTATCAGCCTAGTGGAAATCGGGGGTGTAGCATGGTAAGCAGTGGTGGTAGTGCACTTATTTTTTATATTATCTAACTTGAAAATATGTCTCTTCTAAGATTCCTTTTTCTTGATAAAAATAGTTTTCACCAAACGTTGGTGGTGCACACGCACTACCATTCATGCTTGGCATCACACCCCTGACAGAAACACATGTTCTTATTTTGTTGATAAAAAGTATTACAAAAATTTCCATACAAAAACTATTTTCATAGAAATCTTGCATTTCCACAAATAAACCTGAACATTTTTTTTTTGAAAAAAAAAAACTGCTCAAGAATTTTGTTCATTTAGTACTGTGACTGTATTGAAAAATGCAGTCCTCCTTAAAGTTCTCCACATTAACTTCTTTTTGGTGACCCATCCCACTTCCAATACTAGCGAGAATTGCACAGGCTCCATTGAGTTCAATTAGTAGCAGGAACAAGGGTTTCAAAAGTCATTCAGTCTAAAATGCAAGCCCTCTATGTGTGAAATACACTGCTTCCCACCCCCCTCCCTCTTTTCACAATTAAAGAAAAAAAGTAATTGCTTATATCTAAAGGTTGTAAGATACATTCCTTTGTACTAAGGAAACTTTAATTAATCTAAAAATTGGGGCAAAATTATGGAAATTTTTTGTTGGTTTTTTTTAGACCAAAGTTCCAGCCCGGGTAAATTTAAGTTACTGATTTTTTTTTTAATATATTATTTATTTACTTAGTTCAGTGACGCAGACAGTCCAAAAAGCAGGTGAGCATCCTCATATTTATCCTTCTATTCACGGGATTCATGTTTCCTCACTTAACATTTCTCCCATCCAGGAAGCTCATATCGCCTGTCCAGATGGTAGTTTCAGTCTACCAGCAGTTAGCAACTCTTCTATACTTGGAAGTTCAGAAGAACGTATGGTTTCTTGTTCCACTACAGTTCTGAGATATTACTTTTACTAGACTCCTTCGGTGGTTAGTATCCTCTTGGGCATTTATTCTCCATCTCCTGACAACTGTTGAACTTCAAAAGGAACCTGTAATTTCTCACGGAGACTGCATTTGAAACCAGCCACAAAACTCACATGGAACATTCATTCATTCAGAATGGTGGAAACCCATGACGAACAGTGTAACCCCACATAACTTGGTTGATCCGTGATGCTTGTGATTCGAGTCTGGCCATTGCAACTGCTGAGATCACAGAGTCTCTAGTTCATAGACACAGCGGCATGAGGTAACTCATTTTATTTTGCACAGGTTGCATATTTCCACAGGAAACATTCTCGCAAGGTTGTTTGGAAAAAAGACGACAGTTTGTGCTTGGGGTATTTGGCTTCCCAGCTTTATGCCATGGTTTCTTTACCTGGCAACCTTCTGTCGTTAAACGTGTGCATGTTGATAACTTCTTCTGTTTTCACAATAACGGGAGCCTGTGGCTTGTGTTTTAATCGTCGCTGACACTTGAGAGACATCCTTAGCTCCTCTATCATGGCACTACAGAAGGACCTCTACAGAGGGAAATAGAGGAAGAAGAAAAGACATCTGTAAAAAAATATCTAGCTGCAAAGTCTAGAAGTAGATTCACTCTACTGGCACAGCCTTGTCAGTCTTGTCAGCCTGGAGCTCATAACAAATTGCTGTCTTTTAAATATGCATCACATAATAATTAAAATGACTTATCAAGCTGTGATGACTCAGTGAAAAAATCACCTTGTCTCTACAATTATTTATCTGGCAGCTACTGACTATGGATGCATATGATACACAAAAATATTTCAAACAGATTTCAACCATAATTTAGACTTACAGGATAGCATCTGAATGTAACATCTATATTATTCAGTAAAATCTCTTTGCTCTTATTTCAATATAACACATTTCATTTCTATGTGATTTAAATAGCAGGTCCTCAACAAAACAACAAGTTTTAGTGCATGAAGTTTACCTAAATGAATGTTTAAATACTATTAAAATGCAGACTCTTTACTGAAAACAAATATCTACTCCATTATTTTTAATATCTTTTGTGTCTAAACACTTCTTCCACTATTGACTATCATTTGTGGAGTATATAGGTGCAAAAAGTATTCAGTTCTATCAATCTTTATGAACAACACATTATCAGAAAAACAGTCCATTAAAATGTTTTCATCAAAAGCTAGATCCTCAAAGCCCCTTTTCCTTTTTACAGTGCAAGAAATTTGAAAAGTAAAATAAAATCTCTCAGTCTGACTGAATTCTCCACTGCTAATAGTGTGCTGAGCAATTAGCCTCTCCTCTATGAGAACTGGAGTATGGATAAAATATGGAAGTGAGGAAGAGTCATTTCAGTTTTGGGGTCTGTGAATTAATAATTTTTATCATATACTTTAACTTAAATGCTTTCCAGCTAATAGATAAATGTATTAATTAAATAACACATCCCAGACTCTGAGATGTTATGACAAGCCTCTGACAATCGCTCTCACTCAAAGTAAAATTGAGGCATAATCATAGCCCTTTGCATTCTCCTTTCTTAATAACTACTCTCCAGTCCGGGGAGATGATATGGAAAAAGAAAAAAAAAAACCAACAACCACAAACCACAGAACACCTGGAAGTACTGTAAATATCTCTTCATGATTGTTTGATTTTGTAAGTGGTAGATCATCAGCCAGTATATAATTGTCTAATTTATCTCCCCAGTAAAGAACTCTGCTTTATTTGTAAATGGTTACATTTCCATTATTCATACAAACCTGGAGTTTGGAGATTACATCCAGAAAATATTTAAACATCTCATCCTACCTAGTTCATTAGTAGCCTAAATTGAGACTGTGTTTATGAAAATCTGCATTCGGCTTCCAACCTTCAGGTCTGAAGGCACTCTGAGAAGTAAGGCACAAAGTTTTCCACATTAAATTTTATAGGTTTGTTATTTGGCCATATCTCGTAGAAATTCTGCTAACCACATTGGTGCTTGGCTTAGTCCTGGATCCCATCGGAATTCACACTCAAGTTCTCCATGTGTAAAGTTATCAATTCAGTAGGTGTGATTTAAAAGAACATAATAAATCAAGTTTCTCAAAACCAGTTACAACAGCTGTAAGAAAGACACGTGGCAGACATTACAACTTTCTTCTGTGCAGCCATTCATCAGCTGAAGCATTAGACCTGAATGTGAGACACATTTGAGAGTGTCAATTCAATAGTGTCTTCTTCGGGAGGAGTTTTAATGTTTTAGCAAAGGTTTCAAAGCTACAGGTGTTAGACTATTTCAAGGTAAAAACACTTGTAATTTCCACCTACTGATCCTGTTCCATTTTACACAGAGGCAGCAGTTAATAGAGGCAGAGTGGGAAACTGGGAGAGGGGGAGAGTATGGGCAGTTCCTGTTTCAGTGACAACTTCAATATGTTTATGTAAATTTCTGTTTAGTGCAAAAGAGTGCAAACATGAGTTGTTTCAGTCATGGGTTAAAACTGAACCCAAATCACCCAAATCCTGAGCAAATGCCCTCTTCTCTAACCCTTTGCATACAAAAGGGAATAAGCAGGTGGGAAGGAAAGGGTAATCTTACTTTGGCTGTGATACTCTTCCTTTCAAACATTCCTTTCTTCTGCTGTGTTTGAAATAAAGGTGTGACACTTACTCAACTTACAATAGAAAGGTTTTAGCCACCTACAACTAAGAAAAGTTTAAGTTTCGAATCCAGAGGAGAGAAAAGTATATCTCTCTGATGTAGTCAAGTACAAGTCCTTCAGACACCAAAGTTCAAGACAAAATTTCTCATTTTGGCTGGCTACATGGCGTGACTTCTGCCATGGCTGCTCATCATTAGCACTCTCTTTTAAAAATATTCCAGTGCACTGGGTTGACATCCAAGACAGAACTTATGACTTTCATTGTGTGAATGAGGTGGCTAAAATTTCTAATTGAATGGTCTCAGCTGTAATATGTCAAATCTTCATGCATAAGATATCCTTGCTTAGCATTGTGTACAAAGCAGGAAACTGTACCTCCTTCTTGTCCAGTTATACTTTGAAAGAAAATACTCGATTCTGCTAGACTTTCTCTTTTTTTTCAAGAAAGTGCTATTGCTTAGCATCAGAACTGCAATTATGATTATGAATCTGAAATTAGCACTGAAATATTTCAAAAAGGGCAAGATTTAATTTTGTATTCCCTAATGACTTACAAGCTAAATTGCTAAGGCTTGCAGATCTTGGCATTTTCACTCTGTGGGGAACCTAGCACATAACTCAGGAATTTCATGAGGAATCTGTTAAGAAGTAAATGCTACAACAGTCAGTGTTACACCACCTCCAGCCATTATATGGCTCTCACCTCAGGAATCAAAGACCTAACTGAAAAACTATGAGGAACAAAATACTTCTAAATTTAAAAATTGATGTATTAGAACTTAACACTTTCAAGATTGTGTCCCTTGTCTTTTTTTTTTTTTTTGCCAAGACATATAACAAAGGTGCCAAAACAGAGTGAAGATGCATCAGTGCACCAAAACCTTTTGCAAAGATCTGCAAACGCTTACCAGAAGGTAAAAATTTCCAGGTAATATCAGAAAGAACAGGATTACAATCAATAGCCAAGAGATAAGAAGATACATGCACTTGATGCCAAATTCTGAAATATCCCGAAAATGAGATCTCAAGAAATTTGAGATTTTAAATTTTTAGCATATTTTATCCGAGAATTTCCCCTGGATCTGAAAACTCATTAAATGAGAAAAGTTGGTAAGACTAACAGTCTTAAAAAAGCAGTTAACACAATTTTGAGATAGTTATTTTATCTAGAAAATTATTCCATTCTGTGTTTTCAGGTTATTTCATATAAATTAAGTTCACAAGAACTTATCTGCATATATTGTATTAAAAATAATATTTAATTACTTCATTTACTAACTTTTTAATGTATGCTATGTATTTTAAAATATCAGATGTCTGAAAATAGTAAACAGTATTAGTTCCAAGACAGTACCATTTTTTTGGTAACTGAGCACAGAATAAGAGAAATATTACATCTCTTGGGTTGTTTGTTGTTTGGGTTTTTTTTTTTTGTGGGGTTCTTTTCTTTTTTTTCAAATTTCACTGACTCAAGTATTTTTAAAAAGATTAATTTGAGGCTATACAAAAGTTTATGACCTGATTTTTCTGTACGTTCTATCTGAGAAAAATAAGGGTTTCCCCACATATTGCAAAATCATATTCAAAAAATGTTTACAAAGGAATACTTTATGTTTGAGCTTTTTTTTATAATAAAAATTCTTTTCTTCTCTCATTTCAATTCCAATCTCCGCACGGTCTCCCCTTTCTGTATGGTTAAGCTTTGTATTCTTTCACTATTACGATACAACTTTTGGAATAATAAGATGTGAAAAAAGGAAGCAGCTCTATAATACTTTTTTTTTTGTAACAGATAAATGACATTTTCAGATATGGTTTTAGAAAATACAGTTCGATGTTTCAATCTTGATTTCTATTGACCACTCAGATTATTAGAGAAAAACAGTGAAATGCTTACAGGAATTATAGGCTATATTTTGAAACTGTTGTCCATCATGAAATTGATCACTTTCAGTATATATTATAAGACTTCCTGCTTAATTCAAAGCATATAACCTTTTGCCCCAAACTTACCTTCCACACTGCAGGCGTGTTACAAGAACATCAGTTATTATTGATTTTTCACCAACCCTTACAAAATCATAAGTTGTATTCCTAAATGTTACCAGAAAGTAAATGCTGCCTCCAAGTCATCTTAGATCTAATCAAACAGTAGAAGAGTTGAAAGAAGGCATAGAGTTCTCTAAACACCAGTGTAGTTAAGTGCAACTGATTTGTTGCCACAAAACAATCACTATAAAACGTTACGAAAAAAAAGAGCTGCCATTCTAAGTGGGGAGTTCAACTGTAGAAAAGAAAATTTTAATCAGAACTATAGTTCTTAACCTTTTAATACAAAGCAATTTTGAAAAAGATAATCTCCGTAAGAAGAGTAAAGAAGTAACTGATACATCTTTCATTTGCCACTGCTGACAGCTCATAAGTCATGTAGAATCAAGATAATAATTTTACAAAATGTTATCACTGTTTACAAACTATTTAGACAGCTTGTGCATGGCTTTACTGCCTGATGAAAAAAAAATGTATCTTTGCATGTATGTATTAATATGAAAGCTAGACAATTTTTAAACTGTTTTCATCATATGGCTTTATAGACATTTAGAAAGGTAATTAGAAATCATATTAGCATTTTTTAGACACAGAATTGTAAGACCATCACCATAGATTTTGCTTTTAATAGCCTAAAAAGAGCAACAGGAAGACAGGAATGACATTCCTACAGCACTTTTAACATTCTGATATAAGTGAACATGTTTTAGTATAAAAATCTCCAATTGCTTGCTGGTTTATATTTTTTACCCTCTTTGATGAAGTTAATGTAAAGTTGACTGTCATTACTCAATAAAAAACTGTAAGATTTACTCAGAAGTTCCAGTATTGCGCATCAGATATTATTTGAAGCCTTGTCTAATTTTCTTACAGCAGTAACGGTAGTAATCCTGCATCATCTTGTTATGTTATGGGTCAGTGTTCTAGCATTTAGTAAGATATATCAACCAAATTGTTTTTCATCTTGTTGAAGTTAGCTAGAATGAATGCACAGCCCTACCCTGACCTTCCCTCCTAATCAGTTTCTGCTTCCATATGCCACTCCTCCAAAGATTTTGAATATGTATATGGAAAACCCGTCAGTCTTAAATCCCCTAGACAGAAACATGAATCCTAGCAAAACGTTGACTTAGGATCACAAAGAGATGACAATTAGTGGAATGAAAATAACCTCAGAATAAGATACATCATATTTCATTGTAGTTGAAGCACTACCATTTCAAAAGAAGTTAAAGTGTACTTCTAATGATCAGATTTTTAGGTTGCTTAGTTATATATCTTGTCTTAGGCTAGATTGTATGGATATATATGTACATACATTTATATCTAAATACACATAATATGGTTACGTTAAATATATTTTCCCACAGACTTTTCTGATGTAGTACGTTTTAAATCCCTATCAAGTATAATGCATAAGTACACTGCAGATTAAGTTCACATAAATTAGCTGAATATATCACCAATATATTCTCAATTTCAGATTTAGCAACTGCTTTTTTTTTTGGTAGATGTAGAATGAATACACATTTTAGGAGTTATTTTCAGGCTAAAATGTGTAGACTTAATTGCCTACTCAAATAAAGACAATAATATCAAGCAAAATTAAAATCTTAATTCTGTAAACTAAGCTTTGCTTCCACCATAGTATCTACAAAGTCAAGACCAATATGGTTGTTCCAGACAGCTTGGTGAAGCATCAGGTGCTTCACCCTCTGATTAAATTGAAGGCTGGCTGTTTCAAGGACTTTTCTAGCTATTTTTTGGACAGGATCAAGAAGAATCTGATGGGACTGACCCTTTCTCTAACATAACAACACTGAAGTAGTTGTCCATGGGTTGTGCTCACTGAGTTTTAGTTATGTGATGAACTTTTAGATGACATACAGGACCTCATTGCACTGTTAGGGTCTCCCAGTGGGACAATCATATTCCAGCTTGCCTTAAATAAATTATCAATTGGTGTCCAAAATAACAATTCAGCAACTCTCAAATTCTAAAATTTATTTCCTGACGAAACAAAACACACTCTGGTGGATGACAGAGACTTCTGGTAAAGCAATTCTGAATCCATTTAAAGTCTTCTGAAACTATTTAGCCTGTTTTCTTAGTGCAGCCTGATAGTTACACTAGTTCCTGCGATTGATGTGGAACTCCTATCAGTCCGGTAAGGTTTTTCAAACGTGTCTCTGTTTAGCTCTGCCAGCAGCCTTTCCGGCCATCGCACTGACCATTATGTTTTTCTGACTCACCTGTGGACCTAGGCTGGGGCAGATGGGATTGCACTTGTGTGGTTCCACTCTTTCCTCTCAGAGAAATCCCAGAGGATGGCATAGGGCAATTGCTCATCAGCCCCGAGAGCTCTCTTTCATGCAGGATTCCACAAGATTTCATCCTGTCATCTCTCCTTTCAACATGTATATGAGGCCACTGAGGAGATAATGAAATAATTTGGGCTGTGGTGTCATCAGCACGCAGATGATACACGGACCTATTCTCTTGTCAGACCAGGATGGTGCAGCTATTTTGCACTTCCAGTACCTGGCTGAAATAGGGGTATGAATGGCAGCTTAATCCCAGGGAGCTAGGTGCTATGCTGGACAAGTAAATGGAAGCATTCAGAAGATATTCTCTACCTTTTTTATTGAGTTCCACCTCTTGTGAAAGAGGCTTACAGTCTCAGATTTCTCCTGATTCCTAAGTCTGGTTCTGGGTTTTCAAATTGGATCAGTGGTAATAAGTACTATTTGTCACTTGTGTTTCCATCAGTGGCAAGAATTTCTACTGGTGTGAAGCTTGCCATACCAGTTCAGGTCTTCTTGCAGAACATACTATTGCAGTTCCTGGACAACGGCTACAAATGACTTCCAGATGTTTAATAAGTGCCAACAGCAATTCATAGTACTTTAGGCATGTGGCTAAAGTTATTTATTTGCCACTGAGCAAATAAATAACAGAATATATGGTACTGCCTATTTGATTTAGAATTACATTCAATATAAGATTTTAAAGGTTCTATCTGTTGCAATCACAGCTGTGCAAGGTATTTCTCTGCCCTTCAGCGGAGATTATCCTGATTGCACTGAAATCAGTCGCCTGAGATCTTGTGCTCTCAGCCACTGGATGTAAAAGTTCATTCACCTGTTAAATCATTTATGATCCTAGATCTAAATTCATTCTCTGTTCATCCAAGGAAGGTCAGGTTTGTTGATCTTCAGGCATGGTGAAAAGAAGTGATGATGATATGTAATTAATCCTTTGGAGTATGAATCTATCTAGATAAAAATATTGTATATAACACCATGTAGTTTAATTTGAAAATAAATTGTCCATCTTACAGAGACATTTTAGAAAGTAAATGCAACTTTTCTTACTTGAGTTTAGGTGTATCTAAACAGTTATTTTTAAAGTTTGCTGAGCTAAAGTCCACTGTACATTATTCACTGTAAAAATTTATACTAGTTTTATAGTTCAGTGTGATAGTATAAACTTAATACAACATTTGGCATGGCCTCAAGTCGTATTGAACAGAGAGAGACTGTTTGTATTAGTTTAATGCCAACAGTTTCTACTGTTTTGGAAACAGTAACTACTATAGTCATATTGCACTACATAATATGAAAATGGTTATCATCCGTTTCTCTTAATTACATGTTTTTATCTGGCAGTCTAGGATATTTTTTCAATCTAAAGAGCCACTGGAAGGGCTTGTTGTCACTTCGCAGGCTTATACAAAATTCAAAGTAATCTAAGTCAAATGAACTAAACTGTGTTTGCTACTACACTTAGCTATAGCATAGCTGATTAATTCAAAATGCAAAGATTAATATATACATAAATATTTGTATATGTGACATGTTAAAGTAATATTTAGGGGAAGACACTGAAAAATTATTAGAAAGACATTAATGTTCTATGATGTGACATTTTTTTCCTTGAGAATGAAGAAAGGTTGTTTTGTTTTTTTTTCAGAGAAGCCAATAATTACATAATGTGAATGTCACTTCTTTCTACTAATGAGTGAAAGTGAAATATACTTACTATAAAAGAAAAGACATGTTGGGGTTTCCAATAAAAATTTTATACAACTTTAAATTCTTGTCAAACATAAAATATTCCACAACTCAGACCTGTAATTTAAGCCCTGAACTTTGAGTGAATATCTATTGAGAGACAGTGAGCCTCCTGAAATCATATTCCTACACTGTACTTGTGCAATGCTCAGCTTTGCATACATTTCTAATCTTTCTGTTCTTGTTTCTTGAATGATACAAATTAAGAAATTAAAAATACCTCAAAAGCAAAGTCCGTTACCAAATAGATGGTAGAGCTGCAATCAAAAATCAAAATACAATTCTTGGTTTTAATGTTTTATTGTTTGTAAATGATTTTTAAAATGCCACAGTCAGTCAAATTAGTTTATTCCACTTTTTCAATTCCTGTCTTTCCAAGGTGGAGATTTTTTGTAGGTTTGATTTTGGTTTGGGGTGGGGAGGGGTGGGAGGGTGTTTTACTTTGTTCTTTTTTGTAACAATTCCTTCCATTAGAAAATATCCTCTAATGTGTACTTAGGTGGTTTCAAAGAGGGCATTTAATTATAATTAATACCTCAACTTCAATTATCTTTACACTTACACACACAAACAAATTAGCCATACAAGTCTATATATCCACATACAGTGCTGTCAAGGGAGTACAGGATGATAGAAGTTCCCAAATTTCCAACTTCATATCAGCGGAATGCAATGTGCTTAAGTTGGAAAAAACATTTCCTCTTATGAGCTGTCACAGCTGCTGCTGGTTTTCCCAGCCAACATTAAAAATTCTGAGGTTACTTCGTTACAAAATGTGACATGACAATACAGACTACATCACTGACTGTACGTTGTATAAAAGTTACTTGGCATATAAATCCCAAAGCTTTTACTTTGATTTACCATGAATGTCCACATTCATTTGTTTATTGTAGCCTGAGGAACAGGCTTTTCAACTTTAAAATCTTTTGAATTTGCTTCCCCCTGGAAAGGAACAAAAAAATCTCTAGTCTGGGATTTACTTTGGGGTTGTTCCAAAACTATTATAAATTACTGTCCCAAATATCAAAAGCTTTTGATATTAAACTATTAGGAATATTCTCTGAACTCAAATAACACTGACATAATGGCAAGTTTTGATAAAGTAATCAAAAAGACTTTAATTAAAACTGATTTAGTAAAATTTAGGAAAAAAATCCAGTAAAATATTCTGGCACAGTAAGAAGGGATTCTAAAAATGTTTTCATTTTTCATATGAAATTATTATGGGAATTTTGTTTTGCACTATTGTTAAGATAATACCTAAAAGAAAGATGGAAATATTGACTTTTCACATACTTCTGATAAAGAAGTATCCACAATATTTCAGTACCGATTAACTTCTTCCTGTAATACGATCCCATTTAGGACAAGTTGCATGTATGCACTTTGCTTCAACTATAAAAAGAAGCATTCTAAGATATAATGAATTAAATCAAGAACATTTAACTGTATTTGAGAGAGGCACAATCAGGATGTCATGTCAATTGTATACAGTTAGAGCACAACAGATTTTCAGCTTATCAGTCCTTGGCTCCTCCTTGCCTCTTGGGAAGGGTGTGGGTCCACTATGTTAATAAAACCAGGTTTCAAGATAACTTCTCAAGACAATGCCACCTTCTCCAAATAAACCGTAAGATAGCTACAAGGACAACCATTTGCAATGGTGACAACAAGCAATATTCTATACATTCTTGACACTGCTTTCAGCAATACTTTGAATTTCATCCTAAAGTTTTCAGCAGTGCACATGTATTTTCTACCACACAGCTGACATTTATGGTAATATCTAAGTACTGTCTGAAGGTGGTATCAAACTAGAAATAAACTTAAAGAAGATTTAAAAAAAAAACAAACCAAAGGAAAAGTCAATAAATTCTCAAACTGAGAATCATCAGCATATTATTCTAACTATTAAGGTCTTCTAGGTCACTGTTTTCCCTGACCCTTGTAATAATAATATGAGCTATACAAAACTAAATGTATGAAATGGACATAAACCCATAACACATTGAAGCAGATCAATTTTTTTTTAAAAAGGACATAGTGATTGTTTTAAATGGCTTCTAACATTGCTTATTTACTGCCCTCTGAGTGCCTGTTAAAATCAGGCAGCAGGTCATTCATCAGCAAAAGCAATTATAAAATGCAAATGACTAAACATTTATTGTCAAGATTGGCTAAATAAAAAAGATCTGCTTTATAACATGTTTCCAAGCAGATGACATAATTAGATGTTTGTATTACAAATAATAGGAAATAATACAAGAGTTTAGCATTTTTTAGAAAGGCTGCAATTAAAAAATAGGTGAGCATTGTGACATAAATTCTACTAAAATGTAACAATTAAATTTCTCTCTAAGAAATTAGAAGGCACCATCTTGTGGTTTTTCTGCAGGAATGCAGTCAGGACAGCCTCCAACCTACTATCTCCTCCTACCCCTTCCTGATGTGTCAATTGGAATGTCAAAATTTTAGCACAGGCAAAAACAATTCTTTGTCTTTCTCAGTACTCTCTCTGATAAAAAAAATCAACGAGACTATGTGCTAAGTAGGACTAGATGAGTTATTTAGCTCAAAATACACCCCAGGTTATCACATTACTCAAATGTGTGTTTGAGGTAGACAACAAGTTCAGAATTACTGGCAACTATAGCAAAACCACACTTAATTTCTAATAAAGTTAAGATCAAATACTACCATAACCTAAAGTTTCCGCAGCTCAATAAATAGCATGAATTTTTGAGCTAGCTAAGATCAAAAAATTCTATTCCTTTTATCCTTACATAATCAAAATCAAAGCATGGATTGTGCATTTTGCAGAAGGTGTTTGAAATTTTTGTAAACAATTTATTTTGGGGAAGAGTCAACCAGTTAAGTTTGTGTCATCTTCAAAGACATAGTTAGTCTCATATACAGGTCATAGTTCAGCAATAAGAATTTCTTGTTCAACAGAGTCTGGAGTTGTAAACAAAAAGCTGGTTTGTATGTAACACATATGTATATTAACAGCTACTGACGTCTGCTTTGGGTCCAGTCCTGCTAAATGCTCATTCATTGTGCCTTTTGAGATAAACTATCCAGGTTGATCTTTCTCATATCAACTGTGTAGCTGAGCAGTGAATTATTTACTACGGAAAGTTTAATTGTTTTTGACTTATTTGGGAAATGTATGCAAAATATACACCAGTATCAATGTAGTTACTGTTTTTATTGCTTTTATATCCAATTATAAATAAATAACTATTTCAGATACACTAATTTAACTGATTTTTAGGTTATAATTTGATTGAATAACTCCAGAAATACTTTGTTGGTGTTTTTTTTCAGCACACTCTAAGATTTAATCTAGTTTTTGTATTATAGGACGTCTATGAGCAGGTCTCCTCTAGTGAAACAAATGGGTAAGGTACACTGACATGTGTCTCATTTCACATTTTTTAAAGAACTTAACAGTTCAAAATTTAAAAAATGTACATCTGCTATTTCTTCTCACAAGCACACCTAGTTCTGACCTGCTGATGACTCAATGAGTCATCAATGGCTATAAATGACAGCAGAATTTAATCCATATATTGTTCTTTTCACATTCATCAGATCTGTGTCTTCTAGAAAATACTTAGTACATTAGGATGCTCATTTTTCAAACAAACTAGCCATAATATGTGTCAGTGATTGACAGTCTAACTGTGACAACATCTATGTTTATCTTTGCTTTTGAAAGGTGTCAATAAAGGAGGAATTTTTCTGTGTCTGGAAAGTGTTGTGGTGGCATGAATTTATATGTGGTATTCTGCTTATTGACATCTGTTTCCCAGAAAGACTACAGCTAGTGTCACATTTTTCCTTTGGATTTTTGAGCACATCAGAGGAGCATGATATTCTGAACCATTTTGGCTACAAGATGCAACAGTTTTTAGCAAATAACACAAGTTTGTCTACTGCTTTTCCAAGCTCAATTCCTTTCAAGATTTCACTCCTCCAACTAGGTTCACACCAAAAAATGTCTCTATTTATGTGTGCGCTCCAGGAGCGGGGCGACAGTGAAAATGCTAAAAAAATATATCTAGATTACACACTTTAAATCTGCATTGCCTCCCCACTAGTGCAATTGTATATTTAGTATACACTAAAAAGCAGATACAAATATTAATATGCCTACTTCTGTCCCAGGATAGTCCATAATTCAGCAGCTGGAGTTATACGTGTCTCCTCTCTCCTCATGTCAAGGCAGTGCTATGTGCTTGATGTACTCATCCCAGCAGAGGAGATGTAGAGACTGGAGACAGATGACATTACTGCTTATCTCCCCTTTGGCTGCTACTTTCTCTCCTAGGCAAAGGGGATCTAATACATTTGGAGTGGATGGCAGAAGACCTTCAGTGAATGTCTGTGGGTGCTGGGAGAAGAATGGTTGAGGGGATGCTGGGGTAGGCCATGTGTAGCGATGATGGCATCATTTTCCTGTTAATTACATTCCATCAGAAAACTTCTACTGGAATTTTACTGTCCTCCTGACATCATGGTGTGTGGGTGTAGTGGGGAGAGAAGGGAAGGGAAGAGATTGGCAGCAAAGAAGAATGAGAGGAGAGAGACCTACCTCTTTCAACTGCTTCACTTTCACTCCTAACCTTTTAAAGTACCTCAATACTTGATGATATCATGAGATCTTTCTGGTACAAGTACTGTTAAAAAGTGAAACACCTCCAGTCGTTGCTATCCTATCCATCATTAACCAACAAAAATTTTAAAAAGGCAAATTTTAAAAAAAAAAAAATAACAAAACCACAAAACCAAAACCACAAAACCATAGGGCTTAGAGAGAAAAAAGTCCTTAATAAAGAAGTTTCTGTTGCTTCCTCACACAACTTCCAACATGCTGTTACTGTCACATAAGATATGCATTCACACCCTGCAAAATACTGAACTCATGTTACAAGATTATTATCAAATAGTCCTATTTTTCTAAGTGAGTGTTTGTTAAAAATACAGAAAAGCTAAACCAAATTATACTGATGTCCATGTGAAATCCATATCCATCTTAGGGGTAGTTAAAAATTATGGAGACTTACATAGGTTACTTAAGTAACTGGTATCTTTTTCCTCACAAATTCATTTTAGAAACATAACATTCCAATAATATTTTAACAGAAAGGAATGAGCCTTTAGTATCATAAAGAGGAGGATCTAAATGGTCCTTTAACAACTTAATAAAATGTACCCATGTTCAAACTGTGTTTAGGAACTTGTGACCTCATACTGCCTTTGTGTATATTAGGAAAAAAAAAATCTTTAACAATATACTTATAATAGGGCACTTGCATACTAAAACGTTACCCCAAAAGAAATGAAAACAGATTATAAATTTTCTGAATAATAATTCAAGTTACGAAAATTCACCAGTAGCATCTGGAAAAATATCAATATAAATATAGGTGTTGGATTTACTACTGATTTTATTAAATTAAGTTACAAAATAGAAATATAAACATGACCATAGGTCACAAACTCCTCAAAAGGAGAAGAAAGAAAAAGAGAAAAAGACTTAGTAAAATCCAACAGCTTCTCTCAATTTTAAAAATTCAGAATATGTCACAGCAATAACATATATGGTTTGAATTTAAGTTTAAACATGGGCACATACATATAGAGTGAGGTATCTATTTATTATGTAAAAATGATAATTCCAACTGAGAATTTCACAAGATATTACTAGTGTATTACAGTATTATGATTCTATAAATTGCAAGTACAAAACAAATTAACACCAGAATTTTCAAAACTGAGTAAGTTTGAAATTATAAGACATCATATCAGTACTAAACCCACAAAAAAAAAAATCATGCTGATGTAATCTTTTCCAGATGCTACTTTGCAAGTATAAACTTCTGTAAAGAACATTTCTATAAACACATTTCTAGATTTTGACTTTGAGCTATAGACAGTTTGTCTTTTGAAAATCAGAATTATCTGTAGAAGATTAATTTGTTTCCAAATAGAGTTTCGGATTTCTTCTTCATCCATAAAATTAACTGCAGTGTACTTCCAGGAGTAAAAAGCTGTCTTTTTTCAGGCTTGAATAAGAGGAGAAATAGTCACTTGTCCTGAAATCTGGCTACAATTAAACACATTGAAAATAAATTAAAAGCTGTAAATGTAAAACTTTGGGTATTTTGCTGAGATCCTTTGTTATACAAGTACTGTACTATACAATAAACAACCAGTATGCATCACCTACATTTTGCTATTAAATGTTTAAAGTGTTATTTAAATAGATCATAAATATAAACTAAAATAGGAAAAGAGAATATTTACCTTTTCCAACTGGGCATTTTTTTTTGATTTGTACAAAAACTCCCCCACTGCCACAAAGACGGAAAGCACCAATCCTGCTGCTAGCACAATGAAGATTCCTCCAATATTTTGAACTCCCAAAGCACTGGCCTCTTTACTTTCCTCCTCTGGGCAGCCATTGCCTCTCCACCATTTCTCTTTCATCATGTGGAGCTTGCCCTCCTCTTGCAGCTGAAGAATTGCTATAGTGATCTTGTCTCTATATGGAGAACCTAGAGAGATCGCAGAGAACATATATTGCATGGGGCATATTTTAAGAAAGTTAGTTATTCTTGACAAGAATAAAATGTAATATAATGTCATAGAAAAAACTATATCCTCTACAACCATAATATTTGTGGGAAAGCCATTTACATCTCACCATGGTCACACTAGTCACATAAATACAAGCCCACACGTGTACACACATACAAATATATATACACAAAACTTGATCCAGCTGGTGTTACCTGTAAGCCAGGCAACTTGATGTAACAAGTCCTATCACACTTAGTTCCACAGTCTTAAATATCTTCATGTACAACTATTATATCCAGCCAAATAGAAATCATCTTTAAATTTCCATCAAGCTTTTAATTATGCTGCAGTAGATTTAGTCTAATATACATAAATCTACAGGCTGTTGCTTCATAGCTTGCTAGCCTAAAGCTAATCCAAAATCTGACATGTAACGAACACTTCATGCTGTTATTAAAAGAAGAAACAACAATTTATGCTTCAGGATCAAGCCACAAGTGTCTTTATTTGACAGATTGTCAGGCACTTAAGATACCTTCCAAGCACGCACTTACTTATTGACAGTACCAGGTAGCAATGTATTCAGAAAGATAAGGTTAAGTGTGCTTGGATAACAGAGAATGTAAATTTCCATATTTTAATGTATTTCTGTCTCATAATTCGGTATTTTAAAATTACACAACAATTTTGTGGCTTTTGAACATTTCAATATTTCAAGGGGCAGCTCAAAAGGTAGTGTCATATCTTTGTATGTTATCTGCTCTTTCTTTCCTTATATAGTGTATAAGGACTTTTCAATGAGTATTTTAAAATCTACATTAATTAATGAATAATGCCAATGGAGAAAGCTTTTATTTTTTGAATGTTAAAGAGCAAATAACATCACTTAGAAGTGCTCTCTATTGTAAGATTTGCGTAATGTTTAAGGAGAGAACAAAGCCGTCGTGTTTTTTCTCCTCCTTGGAAAACAGGAACAAAAGACTCTTCATTAAAGCAGTTAAGAAATTCCAGGAAAAAGCAGATTAGACGAAAAGGCATGGCATCCCCTCTTTCATCTGATATGAATGCAATTCTACAAAGAATCCCTCCACTTTTTATTTCTGTCATAATAATGCTACTTACTAGCTACAATTTTTACAATGTTTCCTTTGTTTAAGTAATAAATGCATTTTCATTAACTTGATACCTTTAAAAAAAAATCCTTAGCATCCTTTAGAGAGATGCTGCCCATTTGACTATTTCATGTGCTATGATCAATTGTGAAGGAGCTGAGGTAATGAATGTATAGGATATTTTATGCTCTTTACACTCTTGGAAAACATATTTTCTTTTGGAATTTCTTTCCATTTATTCTTTATTTCTTCAATTTCTTCTTATGTATCTAGAGTTTATCAAGAGAATAAGGCCAATAGTTGGCCTTATTCAGCAACTTCAAGAGTTGCTGTGCTAGCATAGAAATAAAACATAAAAAGGACCATTAATTGAAAAGATTCTAGGCTTTTCATTTATTCCAGAATAACAGGTGGGAAAAGCTGGCTTTAAAGTATTTATGTTGCAAGAATTTGTGCTTTTATCATCTATGTTTAGAAAGGAATGATATTCTGTACTAAGAGCTAAACTGTGTCTTCACAGGACTATAGGAGAAGCAGAAAGAAGGGAAAATGAACTCTCTTCTATCTCTTGTACATGCAGTGCCTTAAGTCACACAACTTCAGACCATCCTGATTATGGTGAAACTCTGCAAAGCCCTCTACTTCACACATTTCTTCAGTCAGATGGAAGAAGGAAAGCGACTAGTTCACAAGAGCCTGGGGAACCGTAAGTATGTACTACAATCTTTTGGGGATGTTTTCACTGTTATGCTGCCTATAAATATTTAACAACAACAACTTAAATAACATTAGATTCTGAGAAATAATTTTGGACCTAGTTTAAGCCATCTTCTGATCTACCAGGCTGCTAATTAAGTTAATTTGCATTTCAATTCCACACTTTCTGTTGGTCTAAATATAGGCAGTACCAACTATTCTTCATGTATTATTTGTGTATTCTAGGGACCAGATTAATACACATACAGTTCTAGTCCATTTGAAGCACTTAAAATTAATTAACTGAGGAATTCATAGATAGAAATCATATAGCACAGGCTAATCTTATCTACAATTAGTTAGATTTACAAGGAAAGACTGCATTAGAAGCATGCAGTTAAGAGAGATTCAGTTCAACAGTATCACTTGCAGTTGGTGATCTGCAAAATTTTGTCCAAATAATTATGAAGTGGACAGACTAGAGGGTCTTTGGTGTTTCTACTGCAATATTTGTATTTGTTATAACTTATTATCTTGTCTTAAAAATGATAATTTTAAAAGTAAGAATTATTGTGTTCCTACTGCAGTATCTGTATTTACTATACCTTATTAGCTTGTTTTAAAAATGGTAATCTCACAAGTAAAGATCGAAGTGGCATGACCAGCATTGCATACTGCTCCATTAAATTAAACATTTAAAATTTTATACTCACAAAAAAAGCTAGCATTCAATACTGTAGTCCTATTTTTTAATGACTTAATTTAAATTCATTGATTCACATTTTGCAACAAACAATGAGTACACCTAATAACCTGATATTTGAAAAAAAAAAGTAATTTTTAATGCTGCTTATACTGATTCAAGTAGTTATTAAGAGAACAAAAGAAGCGTAGCAAGGATATTTCCTAAGGTGCATTTGTTCCTAGATTATTTTCTGATAAAACCTGGATTGCAAGTCACAGCAATGGAAAATCCACCCAGAAGAACCTGAAGTGGTAAAACTAACATGATTTGATGTGTGGATGACAAAGTTAGCACAGAAATATAAGGGAAAATAAATAGAGAATATGGACAAGGCATCTAGATTATACTCTGGATGTTAAAACTGTTTTCAGAAATGAAAAACTTCAGCAAAAAAAAATGTAAAATATTTTTGACATTTACTGGTAATTTTCACTATCACTTCTATGACATGACTGAAAAATAAATCAAGCCCTTCCATGAGGTGTTATAAGAAGATCATATTCTGTCTTACATATTTTAAAAGCAGTATTTAATTTAAGAGAATTTACTGTTCAAGATGAAAAAATAAAATGAAAATAGAAACTTTAAGACACCTAAACAATGTATATGAATGCTTTTGCAAAATAAATATACTATGAATAAAAGTAAAGTAATAAAGTAAAAGAAAAAAAAAAGAGAGAGAATAAAATACTACCATGTGAACAAATGTGAACATCACATCTCAACCTTCAATTAAAAGATAAGCAGTTGAAAAAAATCTTACCAGTCTGCATGGGGGAAGACTAGAAAGACTAGAAAAGGATAGACATAGTGATATTTAAAACTTTATCCAAAAATCAGGGGAAAAGATGAGTATATAACCTTCCATTGAATGCAGAGAGAGGGAGAAGACCAGTGCAGAAATATCTGACTTTTTCATACCTATCTTTTCCTGGTTCCTATTGATTTCAATTCTCTATCAACTGATGAGCTATTCTGATGACAAACTGACACTGGAGGGCCTACAGAATGTAGTCTATGTATTATCTGCTCTTTGCAGGAACAAGAATTTCTGCCAGAAGAATAATTTTAAGACTTTCTGTTATCGATTATAGAGACCTTACTGCCTTCCTATGACAAAGAAACCCAATAAAGGATGCAATAATTTCTTTTTACAGTTACCTGCTTATGAAAAATTAAAATTAAAATTTGCATAAAATTATATTGTCTGAAGCATCTCCACAAAACTAAGGTAACAAAGTCTCAGAAATACTGCAGAAGTTATCTATATATAACTGCCCTGCAGTCTCAGTATATAAATATTTATGCATGTAATTATATGTTTAGTCATAAATTATGAACACATAAGCTTTATATATTGAAACTTCACTGCATACAGATTAGTATGTTGAAATCCTGCTGATCTGGCAGGTCTTGAAAAGGCTTCCTACTAGATTATAATTTAGTAAAATCTCCTGCCTGCTTACTCTTAGTCTGTTTCACTCGTTCCATCAAATACAAAAGGAGTTGGAACATATTGGGACCTGTAGAACTGAAAGTACGCCCTGAGTAAGTAAAAAGGAACAGCAGCATTCCTCTAACTCCTTTATTAAGAAATTATTGAAGCAGGAACTTTTTTGTTTCACCATTCCAAGTGCATTTTACCAAAAGAAGTCTCTATTAATTGTCTGGTACTTTGAAAGTTGGTCCCCATGGGACATAGTTACATGTTATTTTTGATTAGCTAGACAGAATAATCCATTCAGAACTACTGATAGCATCTTTTGTTCCTGGTTTTTTTTTTCCTTTTGTTATTAAAAACCCCAAGACTATTCTACTTATCCTGCAATATTATTTCATACTCTATGTGCTTGGCCTAAGCGAAAGAGAAAGTTATTTAGGAATACACCATCATATTCAGAATCTAGGTACAAAATTTAGATCATCAAGAATTTCTTGTAGTACTGAAGTATTTTTATTGGAATGAGAAAGCCACATGTATCAGGAAAGACATCCCTTTAATATATAGGTGTTGAAGCTGCATGTGACTACTTCACATTGAAAAAGCAAGCAATTCAAATTCTAGTTTTAGTAGTTGAAAGGAAGAAGCACCAAACTCATCATGGGGGTGTTCTGA
The DNA here is from genome assembly GCA_009806455.1 of Tetrax tetrax. Taxonomy (NCBI): domain Eukaryota; kingdom Metazoa; phylum Chordata; class Aves; order Otidiformes; family Otididae; genus Tetrax; species Tetrax tetrax. Next base: position 168,268 of record WHYT01016710.1, read on the forward strand.
TTTTTTTTTTGGTTTTAGGGTTTTGGGGTTTTTTTTCAGCATGAGCCCATTCCCATTGTGATTGCACCAGATTGATCTATCTATCCTAAAGCTAGCTTGGGCACATATACATAAGCTGCAGTCACAATCTCATTCAGTGTAGGCATATCTGAAATTTCCATAAGAATGCTGGCTAACACCATTTATACTACCAGGGACAGGTAGAATCATTTAAGTCTTGGCATATCAACATTTGTCTGTACCTATACCATAGCATAGAACCCCATCAAGAATCATAGACCAAATATTCTGCCACTAAATGGATTACATGCTTAGTTAAATCATATTTGAAAGTTTTCTTTGTTATATTGTTCTGTTATCTCTGTCCATCAGTTACCATGATGAAGCTTTTCTTTTATTTTTACAAGACAAAATTTAGTCCAGGTCTTTGGAATGGTCATTCCTTGCTAGGGAATAATTGGTGATACAGTATGTGGAGTTCAGTTTCTCTTAAGTGTCATGCATACTGAAGTCGTAAGCATGACAGAAACAAGATGGAATAGGTTTCATTTACACGTAATTGTGGACTAGATGTTTAGACTATGAGGAACAATGGAAAAACTACTTTCTACAGCCTCATGCATCACAAGGGCTGAAACACCTTCCAGGAATCTGTACTATAGTCAGCACTTAATAATAAAGACTGCCAGCCGCAGTTATAACATGTCATAGGAAAGGAATAGGCAGCTAAGAGGCACTGGATACAGGAGAAGCACTTATTTTAGCTCTACAGAAATATTTTTTCTTTTAAAAGTCACAGCCAGTTCTGCTTCCTAACTCCATTAACTCTGTCTAATTCGGATGGGAGGGAAGCGAAGAGAGAAGGGTCAACATAGCTTGGTTCATTCTTCCTATCTGTGGATTCAAAAGTCTCCAAGTAACACATGATTCTGTCAGGGATTCTGTCAGTTCCCAGTCCCTGGCTCCACTTTCAAAATCAGTTCATTTTCACATAAGAGATCACTGAGGTCTCTTTCTAGGTCATGGAGTAATGTCACTGCCATAGCTCAGGATTTGACAGATTAAAATTATTTGGCAATCATAGGAAGCAAGCAACACCCCACAGTAAAGACAAGAGCAATAAATAGAAAAAGTTCCTGCAAACTTGACACAGGAGTAGTGTGTAGTAGTAGTCCTCCTTTATCCCAAAATCTGGATCTCAGTTTAATGCTAAATAAGTAGGAAAAGCTCACCAATTAAAAAAAAAAAAAAAAAAAAAAAAAAAAAAAAAAAAAAAAAAAAAAAAAAAAAAAAAAAAAAAAAAAAAAAAAAAAAAGAAAAAAAAGCCACTGGTGAAAATATATTCTCAGTAGCAAAATTAGACACTTAAGTAGGAAGCAGTAATTAGCCAGGTATTTTTAAGAGTGTAGAACAAATTTGAGATAATTGCATTAACCAAGGAGATGGATGTGGATTCTCAATGTAGCTTTGATAACAGGTTTTCTTTGTAATGTCAAGTGAAACACTTTTTCCTGTTTCTTAGCTCTGTGCCCCATAGCAAATTTGTTGGTTTAGATTTATGAAATGTTCAGATATTACACCATTCTCATCTCTAAGGTAGATATGAATTAATAGCAAAGCATCCAGACACACAGAGTTTAAACACACTTCCCAAGTATACTGCAAACAATGCTATATGAGTAAATTTTGAGTGGACATAGATATTTTTTAATGTAGAAATGTGTGAAAAATTTTTTTTTTGCTACCCTAAGGAATGTGTAACATTTATATACATTCCCTCTTCATTTATGATTAATGCATTAAAATATGGGATATATTTAAATATTCAAAAAAATTATACTTCTTGCTCCTCTACCAGCTGTCCTACTGCTTCTTTATGGAATTTCAGACTTCTGGGTGTGAACAAGCCCTTTTCAAAATTCTTTAAATACTCCACATGTTGTGGACAATACTGGAAATAAATAATACAGTGGCAGGTCTAATATAAGAAATACTTGCAACTTTAATTTAGCTGTATTGCATATACATTAGATTTCCCATTCTTTTCTTTCTGATTAAATATATAACTTTGGATGTTACTGTTGTTTTCCAAAGGATGGATCAGGATAAAGTATTTATCAGGATAAGTTAATGTTTCTGATGAAAGAAAATCAGTTTCCTGATTCTGATTCTTAACCCTGACACTTCATGGAACATTAAGATTGTCATATTGTAATATTAGACATATTGAAAACATTAAATATTCATTAACTTTCATTGCTACAATGGAAAATCGTCAGTAGATGTTTGCAGCAGCCTAAGCTACCCCATATCTAATTAAAACTGTGAGTATTCAAAACAAAATCCCAAAACTTGTTCACTATTCCTTTATATATATATACATTCACTTTTGAGCTACATGTATGGCTTGGAAAAGACAATTTGCTTGTAAGAGGCAGGAAACAGTTCAAATCAGTATTTTTTTGCTAAATGTAGTCAAAACTTTTTCACAAGAGGTGTGTTCTCAAATTATTTTCACTTCTCTCCAGCCATAACTGTTCCAAATTTATGCTAATTTTTGGTCCTTTCTTTAGAGAATCTTGATTTAAAAGTTCACATAGGTTTACAAAGCTGAAATGTAACCAAGAGGGATCACATAGCTGAGATTTATTTCATGTTAAGTTTCTTACAATTTTCCAGCTATAAATATGCAACATAATTGATATAAAAATTAGATGAATACATGTGAGATTTAAGACTACAATAGCTATTCATGAACTCTTCTGTTCATAAGTACTTCCAGTTTTAGAACTGGGAAGAGGACATCCTTGAATATATTCATTTGGAACTAGCTTAAAACATACCTATCCACCACAGTGAGTAAATTACAAAAATGCATGTAAAACAGTTGCCTATAATTAATAATTTAAATAAGATATCATAATAACAAGTTTAATAGTTAATCTACACCATTTTTCCCTATTTCTTTTTGTAGTACCAAGATAACCTGAACAGAATGAAGAAGGCCTTTTTTTTCTACGATTTTAAATACTCAGATCATTACTACAGTATTGAGTTAAACATGCATATTCTATTCTATTTTTGTCTTTTCTTTTCTTCTTTCTTTTTTTTTTAAACACAGTTTAGATTTCTCAGTCCCTCCCTAAAGTCTCATTGTAAACTGCTCTAAAACACGGGTCTTCAATTAAATACTTAATTAAAACAAATGAAAGTGACATTTTTCATGGAGTCTTCATGCATGTAATATCACAGACAATTTGAAAAGATCATAATAATAATACACTATTATCTCTCTACCCCTGTTTAACCATGCAGGTCCAGAACAGGAAGATATCTTTGTTGAAATTTTGCCATAGTTTAGCCCCACTTGAGAAAAAGCTATGCAGTTTTTCACTCGCTCTCCGCACCTTCCAAGAGAACAGGGAAGAGATAATATAACAAAAGAGCTTGAGGTTTGAAATAAGGACAAGGAGAGACCACTGAAGTTATTGTTATGGGCAAAACAGACTCAACTTGAGAAAATCTATTTCAATTCATTATTAATAAAACCAAAGCAGGATAAAGAGAGAACAAAACCAACTTCTTATCTCTACCTCCTTCCCTGCCTCAAGCAGCATAGGGGGAATAGGGAATGAGGATTATGGTCAGTTCATCATAAGTCGTTTCTGTCACTTCTTCCTCCTCAGGGTGAAGAACTCCTCATATTCATCCCCTGTTCCAGTGTGGTGTCCCTTCCACGGGCTACAGGTCTTCACAAACTGTTCCAGCACAGGTCCTTTTCCATGGTGTGCCATCCCTCAGGAACAGGCTGCCCCAGTGCAGGCCCTCTGTGGGCCACAGCCTCCTTCAGGCATCCACCTGCTAATGTGGGGTCCTCCACGGGCTGCAGGTGGATCTCTGCTCTTTCGTTGGCCTCCATGGGCTGCAGGGGCAGAGCTGGCTTCACCATGAGCTGCAGGGGAGTCCATTCCTCCCCCTCCTTCTTCGTTGACCTTGGCGTCTGCAGCCATTCCTCTCACAATTCTTCACAATCATGCTCAGGCAGACCCTTCTCATATTCTCTTCACATCTCCTATCTTCTCTTCTCTCAACTGGGGCAGGCCCCATTGAGCCCAGACAGCCACCCAGCTGGAATCTAGAGGGTGAGGGCTGCAAGACCCACAAGGCTTGCACCTTCCCCTCTCTGCCCCCTGCTTCTGCTTCACTGCTGTTTTTTATTTTCCCTTTCTTAAATACATTATCACAAAGGCATTATCACTGTAACTAATTGGCTCAACCAGCAGTGGGTCTTCCCTATACCCGCCAAGTCCACCAGGCAAAGGGGAAACTTCTAGCAGATTCTTGCAGAAGCTGCCACTGTAGGTCCCCCACTATGCAAAACCAGCACAAACCTGTACTGAGAAAATCGGTTATATTATTTTTACCACAGCTAAAAGTATTTCATGTTTATACAGTGCGTTTTTTTCCATGCTCCTTGCGAATCTGTATCACGCATATAGGAATGGTTTGCAAACCCAGATTCCTTTGTGGGAAATCTTTGTCTAACAGTACCCAGCAATAAATAGCTGAATTAAGGAAGTCTAATGAAACGCTACATGCAGTTCTGCTGTAAGTGAAAATTTCAAGCAGGTATATTGAAAGACAGGAAAAGTGTAAGGTCATAACAAAAGTTTCCAGACCTGAAAACCCTGCACAACACTCCAATCCCCTTCCAAGCTATAAGGCAAATTCTGAAAACAAGGAATGTCAGTGTTTTGCTGTTAGCTGTTTCATCATGGGTGAAGTATGAAGTGGCTTTGGGTATATCTAATTGCAATGCCATCTTAAGTCCGGGCAACCTTCATTTAAGTTGTCAGAATTCTTACAAAGTCTGACATTGCATTTTTAGGTGATGATAGCAAGTTTTAGCTGCTACTCTTCTATTCAATGATGTTCCATGTATTTCTAATCCTCCTGATAAATAAGAGGAGCTGACTCTTTGAGATTTTCCATGCAAATTTCTGTTCCCCAATTTGATATAAAGGTTAAAGTGATTACAGAGGCAAGGCAGTCAGTTCTTCATTGATCTTTAGCAAAAGGAGGCATCAGCTAACTACGTGCATACAGTAAGAATAAGAAGCCTCAGGTATTGAAAGAGTGTTTAAAAACATTGGCTTTCAGTGTTTCACTCACTGTGCTGTTTGTCTACTCAAAGCCATGATGCTAGTCTTTTCATTTATCCTAGCCAAATTAGAGAATTCTCTCCTCAACAGAGGGGCTGGATGAGATAATGAGAATTCAGATTTATGAAGAGCTTTCAGAATTTCAAATTTCTTTTCCATTCCAAGAGAATCAGGAATCATTTTGGTGCAGAAAATGAAACTAGGTAGGCTCAAACCAAAAGACAACCAATAGCTTCTTTTTACCCCTTTTGTATGCAAATTCAAGTTACTGTTCAAAGAGAAGGGTTTTGATTTTGAAGTTGAAAAGTCTGAGGTATTTTCATCACAAAACTGTTGAATTTCAGAAAATGAAAAACAGAACTTTGGAAGTGTCCTCCAGAGATGGTCTTGTCCACCCTACCTGCTCAAGTTACGGCATGTTACTCAAGGCATGTTGTTCACCTGGCTTCTCAATATCTCCAAGGATGGAGACCCTACAACATCTCTGGGCAACCTGTTTTAGTGTTTGATCACCCTTACTACAAAAAAAAAAGAAAGGTTTTGGCTGTGTGTGTTTTTTCCCTCTCACATTTAAATGGAATTTATTTTATTTCATTTTGCACTCTATGCCTCTTGTCTAGTCACTGGCTGCCAATGAAAAAAAGTCTGACACTCTCTTCGTTATTTTCCCTCATCAAGTACTTACATATATTGATCAGATCCCCCCTGAGCTACCTTCTCTTCTTCAGACTGAACAGTCCCAGCTCTGAGAGCCTACCCTGTAGCCTTCATCAAGGCTGTGATCAGTTTGCTTTCAGTTTTTACATGTCTCTCAGAAGAACCTTAAAGCACTGTAGTTAAACTACAGGACATTTGGTGAAGGGTGATACTCAGTGAGTCTGGCTTGCTGGGAAAAGACATCCCTCTTCAAATAAATAGGCAGTTAAAAAGGAATACATAGCCAGGAAATGCATGACAGACAAAATAAATAGCTGATACTGCAGGTTTTTTTCAGATCAAGAATGCATAAAACTGTGCAAACACCATGTTCTATGGGATGCAACAAACTAGTTGATTCTAATTAGGGGCGACATATCAGGACAGAGACATTTTACATTTGTAGATGAGTCTTTAACAATGCAATACATACATATTGTCCTAGGCACTATGACATCAACACTGAAGTTTTAATAATGTCTTTGCTTCAGTTACATCTATTCAGTAAATTCCTACTAGAAACCGCTTCTCTAAGGCAGAGTCTGTTTTCAACAGCTACTGGATGTTACGTCTTTTGACAATGCTTTATTGATATAAAGCTCAGTCTTTTAGCATGCTTCTCAGATAGTGCGTCAATATGCTCATACTCTGAGGTAACTATAAAAACAGTTCTTTCATCAAATATGTTAGATATACATTCTTACATTTCAGCAACAATAAATTAACTGCTCAAGCAGCTGAAATTCTCAAGTTAGTTTCAACACACGGTTTGACCTGCATAAGAATAAAAAATTTGCAACTATTTTCTATGCATTATATTCAACTAATGAAGACAAATGTATTAATTTGTTTTAGTTACAGAAGAACTGAAGCTCAGCACTGTTATGCATGTAAAAGTGATGAAAATTACAGTTCAAATTACATGAAGGATTACAGATTAAGTGCAAGCAAGCAGAAGAAAAAGGCCTCCTGTGTTGGTACGTGGTTTACTATTTATTCATATAGAGACAGACCTGCTTATATGTCTCATCTCCAAGGATTGGTAAAAAACTGCTCATACTATGTAATTTTTATGGTCTGAAACTAATAAGTAGCTTCAAGAGAGTTAGGATGTCTTAACAAAAAAAAACGCAAATTTTTTTTAATTATTATTATTTTTTTAAAAAGCTTTATATTTTGAAAACTATAGGCAGGGGACAATGTTTATAGTTTTAGTACTGAACTTCAGAGTGCAAAAATTGCACAGTGTTCACTATACTTACTATCTAAAATTACTGTAGAACATATATATACATACACACGTGTGCATATTTTCTGTGTAGACAGAGTGCTGGACTGTAAGATGTAAATTGTTCTCCAGCAGCAGTACTTTACAACAGGTAATAGACAAAGATAGTTCATATATCCTGCGTCCCACACAATATAAACCAGAAATAGATGCAGAGTCTAAAATAATAGAATTATAGAATCATAGAATGGTTAGAGTTGGAAGGGACCTTCAAAGGTCATCTAGTCCAACCCCCCTGCAAGGACCAGGGACATCACCAACTAGATCAGGTTGCTCAGGGCCTCATCCAGTCTGGCCTTGAACGTTTCCAGGGATGGGGCATCCACCACCTCTCTGCACAACCTGTTCCAGTGCTCTACAACTCTCATTGTAAAAAATTTTTTCCTAATATCTAATCTAAACCTCCCTCCTTCTAATTTAAACCCATTACCCCTTGTCCTATCACAACAGGCCCTACTGAACAGCCTCTCCCCATCTTTCTTGTAGGCCCCCTTGAGGTACTGGAAGAACGCTATCAGGTCTCCCCAGAGCCTCCTCTTCTCTAGGCTGAACAGCCCCAACTCTCTCAGCCCGTCCTCATAGGAAAGGTGCTCCAGCCCTCTGATCATCTTCATGGCCCTTCTCTGGACCCTCTCCAACTGGTCCATGTCCTTCTTATGTTGGGGACTCCAGAACTGGACACAGTACTCCAAGTGGGGTCTCACCAGGGCAGAGTAGAGGGGGAGAATCATCTCCCTCGACCTGCTGGCCACGCTCCTCTTGATGCAGCCCAGAATGCGGTTGGCCTTCTGGGTCGCAAGGGCACATTGCCCACTCATGTTGAGCCTCTCGTCCACCAGCACTCCCAAGTCTTTCTCCTCAGGGCTGCTCTCAATCCATTCTCTGCCCAGCCTGTATTTGTGCCTGGGATTGCCATGACCCAGGTGCAGGACCTTGCACTTGGCCTGGTTGAACTTCATGAGGTTTGCACGGGCCCACCTCTCCAGCCTGTCCAAGTCCCTCTGGATGGCATCCCTCCCTTCCAGCGTGTTGACGGCACCACACAGCTTGGTGTCATCGGCAAACTTGCTGAGGGTGCACTCTATCCCACTGTCCATATCGCCGACAAAGATGTTAAACAGGGCCGGGCCCAACACGGACCCCTGAGGGACGCCACTGGTGACTGGTCTCCACTTGGACATTGAGCCGTTGACCACCAGTCTCTGAGTAAGATGATTCATTTCAATGATTAAATTGAAAGCCAGGGCTGACTGTTCAGTTTAGTACTTTACAAAGGAAATCCAGGAATATATTTTAATCAATGCAAATTTTAAACTTCTGAACTGTTCAGTATTTTCAGACATGTAGAATTTTGTTTCAGTTATGTTAACCAAGTGTATTGTTAACAATTTTAGGAACTAAATCAATACATCATTTACCTGTTATGCTTTTCAATTTTGCAACTGTCTGCTTTTTGAAAGGTTTCCTCATCATTGATACCTTAGTTTTACGTAAATATATTTAAACATAGATGTGTAAAAAAGTACAGGCCTTCAGTTTACCAGTCAGTGTCAGAAACAACTAAGTTACTGCAAGAGTAGAAGCAAAGTAAGATCTCACTAACTGTATCTCCGGAGCCTAGGATGTTCTTTTTCTTTTTTTTATATTTCTTCAAATAAAGCAACATACAATACTGATTTTAGAGAATTGTGCTATATTTAAGAGAATTAATGGAAACATTAAAGAAAAAAACCCAAGCAAAGTCTGCCTTATTTCTCCTGGAAAAAAAAGTGTCAGAAATTACGTTCTGCATTGATCACTGACTGCTAAATGTACAAAACAATTGAAAGGAATGTGTCAGGCCTGCTCAATGCCAGTCATTGTGCTCAATGTCATTGTTTTCTAGTCTTGCCTGAGATTTAAGGAAAGTTTTTAAAACACACCTCTTAAAGACATGTCGTCTTTTTAGTTTGGTGGAGCTGTAAAAAGAGAATTATGTTAGGACACAGAAAGCAGCCCTAGCTACAGTAAGTGCTTAACTTCAGAGAGTAAGGATACATTCCAGAGAGTTAATTTTGAAAGGATCCTATGGATCTTTGTGGGCTTTTTTAAAAATATATTTAATACAAGCCAATGTTTTCATTGCTTGTGGCTCTCTTGCTACCATAATATTATTTGATTTTTAGCCTAGACCTCCAGGAGAAAAGACAAAAAGAAGAAAAAAACTGAAGATGCGCCAATGTGAAGGAAGATGAAAAATTTACTGCTCAAGTTCTGCAAATCTTGAGATAGAATTAATGTGAGGCATGGAAAAACTTTTAAAAATTTGTAAAACTCACTTTCACAGTTTCCCCCCCACCCTGCAACTATGCACTCCTGTTAAAATACAACTGTTTTATTTCTGCCACTGAGAGATCCATTGCAGCTTTTTGCAACTGTCACAAAACAAGGAAGGCTCTCGGGATTGCCTTCAGACTCAGTCTAACAGCTGGCTGTGCAGAAATACCATTTCTTCTTCTACATCCCAGTTTGTTTACTATCACTGCTTCCTTCATACTATGACTAGTGCTCATCCAATCTCATTAGCAGCTATGTAGTTAAACTTCCAGTAAATTAATTTTATGAAAAAAAAAAGATGAACAGTATTGTCATAGTTTAGCCCCACTCGGGAGGAAGCTACACAGTTACCCACTCACTCTCCCCACCCTCCAAAGGAATGGGGGAGAGATACTGTAACAAAAGGCTTAAGGGTCGAGATAAGAAAAGGGAGACATAACTCCCTTAGGAAAACTTAGGACCTTAGGACTTAGGAAAACTAATTCAATTTATTAACAATAAAAATCAAAGTAGGATAATGAGAGAGAAGAAAAATCCAAGTCTTAAGAACAACTTCCCTCTGCCCCTCCCCTCTTCCTAGACTTAACTTAATTCTGGATTATCTTCACCTCCTCCCCCACAAACAGCACAAGGGGAAAAGGAAATGGGGGTTGCAGTCAGTTCATCATACGTTGTTTTCTTCTCAGGGGAAGAACTGTTCACTTTCTTCCCCTGTCAAGTGAGGACTCCCTCCCACGGGCTAAAGTGCTTCATGAACTGCTCCAGTGCAACTCCTTTTCCGCAGAGTGCTGTCCCTCAGGAACAAGCTGCCCCAGCACGAACTCTCTACAGGTCACAGTCTCTTTCAGGCATCAACCTACTCTAATCTGGAGTCCTCCATGGGCTGCAGGTGGACCTCTGCTCCTCCATGGACCTCCATGGGCTGCAGAGGGACAGCCTGCTTCACCATGGTCTTTCTGGCTTTTTGCCAGCAGCAAGTTTACTCCTTGCCCTCCTTCTTCACTGATCTGAGTTTAAGTGTGAACCTCCTCTGACACAGCTTTGACCCATTCCTACACATCCATCACTACATATCAGGGAGAAGTGACTAGCACTTCCCTCTTCACTTCCCCTACTCAGGAAGCTGTAGAGAGCAACGAGGTCATCCCTCAGCCTCCTTTTCTTCAAACTAGACAAGCCCAGTGTCCTCCGGTGCTCCTCACAGGACATGCCTTCCAGCACTATCACCAGCTTTGTTTCCCTACTCTGGACATTCAAGGACTTAAAGTCCTCTACAACTACCTGAAAGGAGGTGGGTGTTGGTCTCTTCTCCCAAGTAACTAGTGATAGGACGAGAGGAAATGGCCTCAAGTTGCAGGGGAGCAGGGGAGGTTTAGATTGGATATTAGGAAACATTTATTCACTGAAAGAGTGATCAGGCACTGGAACAGGCTGCCCAAGGAAGTGGTAGAGTCACCATCCCTAGAGGTGTTCAACAAATGTGTAAACGTGGCACTTCAGGACATGGTTTAGTGGACAAGGTGGCATTAGGTTGATGGTTGTACTTGATGATCTTAGAGGTCTTCAAGATTCTATGATTCTATAATTGAATTGTGAGGCCCAGAACTCATTATCATTATGATACTCATCTGTATCATAATCCTGCTCCCTGCAGAAGAATCTACAATTGCAAGATAACTATACTACACGCTCCCATTCAATCAGAGCTTAAAGAATATACTATCTCCTACTTTGGAGGTGACTATAAAGCCTGACCTTCAATTTTGAGATTTATTTTTAGGTAATTTCTGGGAAACTGAAGGCTTTCTGTTCATACTTTAATATCTATTAAACTGGACTTCATTTTACCACAGTTACAGGTAGCACTTAGGGCAGGAAAAATTCTAGCACCACTATGTTCTAAATGTAAAACATAATTTTTTTTTTTTCCCTAGAAAGCATTCAGGGTATTTCTTTAAAATATTAATTTGGATGTAGTTCATGTTCTAAGTGTATAAACTGCTTAACAAAAACCAGGTTAATTCAGACACATAGCTGCAGAATTCTAGGCTTTGGTCTTTTAAAAGCTAGACAAAACATAAGAGGTTCCTATTTTATCAAATTTTTATTTTACAGGCAAGCTCCAAAGTAAACTAATATTTAGATTAATATAAAACCAGGCTGCAAATCTCTGTCTGGAATGATAAATGCAGCAATGGAGGAGGCTGAATGAATTCTAAGGGGAGAGTTCAGGTTATTCTGAGATCATTTTCATAATAGATTTTTCACTTTTTATTGCATAATTAGGAAATAAGAGTCATTTATTTGTTCATATTTTTACTACATAAAGTTTTAATTTTTGAAATTGCAAGCACCTATTAAAAGCTTTTGTTCTTAAGTAATTTATTTTCCACACTGTGCCTTCATTTAAAATTTTCTATATTTGGAAACATGCACTTAAATAAAAATTGCACATAATGAAATCTTTTATAAAATACCTGCATTAAGAACATAGTCAGATCAGTTAAAGAATTTCAATATTAAAAAATAAAAAAATTCACTGTGAGTGTTTTTTTCTAGATAATTTTGTAGAGACAGAATAGTTAACATAAATCAGCTGAATCTATACAGTGTTATTGGATACAACATAATAATTAAGTGCTATACATTTGCTGATTGAACTATTTGTTTAAATTCTGCTTGATTCCAGCAGCATATCACTGGGGTAGGAAGAACACTATTGCATTGCATTTATTAATGGCTTAGATAAATATAAATAATTCATGAAGTCATATTCCTAGAGAAAATATGAAATAGCAGATTATAAATTATTGTCTGAAACCCTTTTTTTTTTCTGCAGTGAAATCTTTAATTTAAATGAGTGGAGTGTGAAATACTCTTTCTAGGTTCTATATCTGATGAAATTATGAGTACTACTGTCTTCAAAATGTGCTTACTCCAAACAACATTTTAATTACATGCTACACAGCTGATTGAAATTTGAAAAAAAAAAAAGTCAACCTCACTCTCAGCTTTGATTTGCCAAAAAGAAAATATTTGAATTCCTAAGTAAAAAAAAAAAATTAATTACATTGTGCAAAAATATATAAAGAAATTTCTATCTGCAAGTGATTTACATATTACATTAGTTGTCCAAATAGACTTTTGGGAAATCATAGGTGAGTGGGCAAAATATTGAGAATCTTTACGATCAAGGTACTGTGAAACATATATTTTTTTCTCTAAGAGATTTTTTTTTAAAAAATAAACAAAGCCATTTTGATATTTCATTAGAATTTACAAAAAAAAAAAGAGAGAAATTCAGTAAAAATGGCACCTCTGAATCAATAGAACATGAGAGTCTTGAATTTTTGTTTCATCCTTTGAACTTAAGTGAGTATACTGATATCTGGGGTCTGCAGCCAACGCACCTCCACTGGAAGGCTGTTTATTTTTTTCATATACTTCTATTTTTGACATGGGAGGTATAGCTTGTTTGTATCACAGTAGCTGCCAGCTTTCTATTGTGAATATATAAATACATACTGTGCAGATACATTTGATGTCCTTACATGAATAAATTTTGATACCTGGATCTGTTTTACTATAGCAAGTTATTGCAGCTTTGTATAATGGATAGTTTTGTAAGACTTAGCTCGGCAATGAAATGTTGGTAGCTTTATCTGCTTGGTATGTTGACTCCAAAACATATTGTTTAATTTCATTCATATCCTGAGAGTTGTATTTTATCCCCATGCGCAGTGAAGAGTCTCTATATGTTTGGGGGAGTGCAAATTTCTTTTTTAAACAATTTTAAAGTTAACAATTAAATATTAAAAATCTAAGCCTCAAACCCTTTCCAGTATTTTCCAGGCCATCTTGATCATCCATCAGTATGAAAGATTAGGGATGTAAATAGTGATGTGCAGTAGTAGAAAAGGTCATGTTTTGATCACTGTAAGGGAAAAGTAAGTCAAATAACTAGTAAAAGTGAAGAGAGTCATGTAACATATTCAGCTCACTAAGTTTTGAACTGAAATGTTACTAATATTAATAGAACAACTTATTTTCTTGTAATAACTGCACAGAGAGAAAGGATAAAAGATGTGCATTTCACCTTTTTCACAAACTATTTTTTACCTCACCATTATCAGATATTATAGAAACATCACTGCTAGACAGCTAAAGCCTCTTCTTAATCTAATTCCGTAACTTCCACAGTTCAACAATCACAGCTATGACTACCTGAAATGACTAGCTTTAATTTCTTATATGTGCCATATCTCTCAAACACCACTTTCTATTTTGTGTTTCTTAAGAGTCAGAAGAAATATATGCAAATTTTTAGGATTACTTACGCCCACCATTTTTCTGTTTCAAAATGTCAAAGGCATTACTTCACATGTATCTCCACACAGAGTTTGTCTAGCATATCCTGAATTGTCCTGAGTTGCCACATAAGCACAGATCATCTGAAAGGTGCATACTCAGTAGATCTGCTCATATGGAATGGATTTGACATATATAGTTGTCAGGCATTTACGTACTCCAAGTTCAACATAGAAGTAACCGGCAATTCAATAGAAAATCTGCCCAAGCCAGATGGAAAGTAGTCTGCTGCCTAACTTGCTGAAGAGAAACGGGAACTTGGAAAAGAAATAAGAACCTGAACCCACCCCAGAGAGATTAAGATTTGCTTTTTTTCCAATAGATTATTTCAAATATGTTTCTTCCAATTGGAAAATAAAAAGTAAAAAAAAAGTTTAAAATAGCTTTGCACACGATTAAGACCTGTATAGAGTGCATAGAAGCTAAATTTCTAACCTTTCATGTGGTTCACCTCACATTAACAATACTATTAATAAATACTCATTATGGAAAATAGCATTTGTCACATTATATTACTGTGATTTGCAGTATGTTGACCATAGGAAAGTCGTATTAACTGTATTTCAGTAGGGCATAAAATGTGTATTGCTGGATAGACTAGGTTTTCTTGGAAAAAAAAGTTACAATTTATGTTTGATAAGAAGACCATAAGCATGTGAAAGTATCATATACAATTAGGAATCTTTTGCAATGGTAAATTTATCCCAACTGTGATTTATTCAAGAACAAACCCAATTTTAAGCATCTTTGTCACACATGATGAAGAAATGGAACCTTTCAAACCACTGAAGGTGATAAGTAACAATTTAGAGGATCTGTCATTAAAAGCAGAAGTTATTCTGCATACCCAAAGAATTTATTTTTTCTCCCCCACGCCTCTCTTCATTCATTTGCGTTGTGTGCCTTTTGTCTCTTTCTCTCTCTTTCTCTTTCTCATTCCCTCCCTCACTCCTCTTCTTCCTCCCTTGAATATCAACCTTGGATGAAGTCAAATTCCAAACACTAAAAGAAATACACATGTATTTCTAATAGGTAATTGTACATTATATCTAGTCATATACTTGTTATTGGAAATAAACTACACAGTATACTTCAAGCTTTATTGATGTTAACAAAAGTTTTCCTGTCTACCACATTTATGGATGAAGAACACAGGGCTCACCAAATAGTGCCTCCTTATAGGACATGCCAGAATAAAGGCAATGCAAAATCCTGACACGTGGAGCTTCCAACCAGACGAAAAAAAAGAAAACAAACGTGCTCTAGCATGGCAACTGTTACACTCTTGGTTACAAAACTATAAACGATGTTATAAAAATGAAAAATAAGACAAAACAAACGCAACCCCATTTACAAGTACATTCTCCCTTATCTGCTCCAATGTATCAGTTGCTGTCAAACATCTCATCCCAGGTCTGTTCTTTCCTTCTCTTTTCATTATAAATGAAGTTTTTCTAACCTATTACCAGAGGCAGCTGACTGAAAATGAATTCAAGTATATACCAGACTGTTATCCTAATTTATAAACATATATCATGAGAACCATTCATTGTTTGGAACACTTACCAAATTTACTATCTCTAGTTTTTCAGTGCTGCGAGTGTCATATGTGACATTTAAATAAACATAACAGCAAATACATCATACAGAATGCTGCCTTGCACCTATTCCGAACATCAATGTATTTTATTGATTTTGAAGGTGTACACTGATCCTACTTTATGCCAAAAGTACATTGTTTCCAATTTCTTTCATCAAGGCTATGCGTTAGCAATCTAAACTTTGTTTACCTCACTAATGCTTTTAGAAGGATTAAAATAGCCATTTAAACTCAGATTTTGCTTCTTCAGTGTGTTTGGAAGGAATCAATACCTATATGCTGCCTGATCTGCTGCTTTTTTCCTCCTCATCTTGTGCAACTGTCTTTCTCCAAATTTAAAACTTTCACATCAAAAGCAGAAAGCTTTTACTGTAGTACTCTAAGCTGGTGCTATATTTGGGTGGTGACATTTTCCAAGTGATTATCCTGTCATAAACTACTCTGATAGCATATTTTTCTGTTAGGAAAGCTTTTAGCTCTTCTGCTTGTAGCCACTTAGACTCTAAGCAAATTATGTTCTCGCTGTTATTCTTTTAGCCTTCAAAAGGAAGAAGATGTGTTGCACCTACTTCCTTTGATGCTGTTTTCCAAAAGTAACCATATCCATTCTACATAAGGTCTGTAACAACTGTATTCTATAAATATAATCTTACATGCAAATATTTCTGCAAATTCAAGACACAAGAATTTTAGGAAATACACTGGCTATTTTTGTAAATTTTGTAAATTTAGGGAGATGACATCTATATGACATCTATATCTTTCAGACACCATGCCTCTAATACAAATAGTTCTGTATTGTTCTGCTCAGAGATTTGATGCTTTCCAAATAGGCACAAGCAGTAACATGTGTTTTGTTTGTGAAACCATTACACTGGAGTTTTCCAAGTCCTTGAGAAGTTACTCTTATGATTATTAACTCTAAAAAGATATTGCTCAATTGCGTGTCTATAAATTTCTTCCATAATCATGAAATAATGATGAAATCTACTTCTGTGGATTTAACCATGTCATAAGCTCTTTTAAAGACTCCGGAATTATTTTATTATTTATTATTTTAAAGACTCCTTACCAAACAAGATTAGCTATAATGCATGAGTTTATTTTGTGTTATCTACTGGTCTGTAAGATTTTTTAGGTTCAACAAAGCAATATATTTAACAAAAACTATTCTGAGAGGCACTATGGATATGCTTCTTCATAAAGTTTTCTTTCAAATGTATGTCTAAACAATGCACGATTTTAGCAGAGACTACTAATTTCTTTCCTCTGAGACTGTGTGGTTAATACACAGGACACAAAACTTTAATAAATGTTAGTTCTCTGGATAGCATTTTATAGATTCTGTCCAAACACAGGATTAATCTCTTATTCTTAGCTGTTCTGGGAAAGCTCCAGATGCTGTTTTACTGTACCTTCATTTCTTTAGTGAAAAACTTACTTTACATCTTATTTTAGGTTCTATTTCCTTTTATAGAGGCCTCTTCTTTTTTTTTTTATTCAGATCTTATTTAAAATTCTTTTGCTAAGTTTAATGCTGTTTCAACTCTTGTTTTACCTTCTTTGGTGATCTCTGATTCCTGCAGGTGTGTCCTCTATTTGTTTCATCTTAATTCAAGACAATTGTCCACTCACAAATCCCATCGTATAACACTATTATTTATCATGACACAGATAACTTGTTATTACTTGGAATCTTGCCCATAAATAAGAACTGAATAATGTCTTTGATACGATTCAAAGTTAACAAGGAAATAGTGCATGCATAGTGCCTGTTCTCCCCAGATAATGTAGAGGACAAAGACCAAAAACAGGGTACTTACTTGCTGCTTTGCCTCTTTAGATCCACTACTTCTTCCTCTAAACTTTAACTCTGGAAGTCTGTTTCTGGCTTTACCATTCCTTTTCATCTCTTTTCTCTGGTGTTTGTGCTGCTTCTCTGATTTACAGATATCTAGTTGAAGATGTCCCTGCTCCTTGCAGGGGGGTTAGACTAGATGACCTTTAAAGGTCCCTTCCAACCCAAACTATTCTACGATTCTATGATAATCAAAATAATTCGTAAAATAGCCTGGTCTATCTGATTCCTATCTCTTTGGCATTTCCATGTGCACTTAGATTTCTGAGGCATGCTTCAGATGCTTCACAAGTTTGCATGCAGCTTATTCAAGGATTTTAAACTATCACTAAGATTTATTTTTTCCCATACTATACCTAAATGTAAGGTAGTTTTCAGCCTCAAAATAGCAAAAAGCTTATGTATCAGAAAATATGAAATGCCAAAAAGAGCAGCAGGACTGAAGGCCAGTCCCTTCTGACACTTGTATGTCTCCAAAACATATTCAGCATCATAAGAAGCCACAATAGAATGGGGTGGAAAACTGGTATATGGATTAAAACTAGATTCCTAACAACTAACTGTTCAAAGACAAAATGAAAAGATTAATAATTTCTGCAGATGTCCATTTCATAGTGAATTACTGAAATAATGACATTATAAAGATGTTATTAAAGTTACAGTAAATGTCTACAACATAGAGGGAAACCTATATTTGATAATACTAGATACTTCTTTATCCAAGATATTCCAGTAAAGTTTGTTTCTAAACCTTCCTTACCATGTGCTTGATTTAAAGTACTGGGTACAACTTTCCCCATACAATGATTTAATGTACACTGTTAACAGAGATAAAACCAGTATCAAATACAAGACCTATTTGAGAAAAAGATAAAACATTCACATAAATCACAAAATGATAAATTCTTCTTAAAAATAAAGTTAAAATAAATTTTGGCCTCGCAAAGAAGTCATCAGAATGATCTTAAAACATTAAGTAGGATCATTGTGCAGTACTGACAGTCTTTGTTTTTTATTCCCATTTATTTTACAATCTAAAGCAAGCTACTCAGCTCATGTCCTTTAAAAATCTCTGCAGTCAATGGGAACTCAGCACCTCAGTGACTGCTGAATTCCATCCTGTGAATTCTAGCAGCCAAACTAACAACTCTAGTTAGTGTCTTATCTTGCAACCTAAGTTTTGTACCTAGTTTCTTCCTCTTTTAAGAATCTCAGTGATTAGCCCTCTCAGTACAGAAACATTATCCCCATTTGCTAGTGCAAGCATTGTACTACTAGTAGCTCATTTTCTAAACAGATCAACATATTGAAAACATTTTTTAATAAAATAAAGTGCTGTAAAAAGTACTTTCTGTTGTTATTGAACGTATGGAAGGCACCATGTAAGAGAAATATACCATATGTAAATGTCCAATTTTTTATATAGTAACTATTTTTTTTTTCTGTTTAGAAAATTCAGTTAAACTCACAAAATTTGGTAAAACATGTCATATTTTCCCCAGGTGGGAAAAAGAGAATGAGAAAAACTGTTAGCAATGTAGAGAAAACAACAGTGTATTGGAGCATTTCCACGCTACTGCAGCAACTAAGATTAATGAACAGAGAACAAATGGCTGGCATATAACCTACCCATGGGTGTTCCAACGCCGTAACCTTTTGAGTCTATCAGACCTCCAATCTGTGTTAGGTTACAGTTCCGCTGTGTGACAAACTCGATGGTTGTTGACTCCATTAAAAATGCATAATCAGAGGTAAGCACACGCTGGATACCTTCTTCATTACTTTTGACAAGTACTGACTGCCTCCTGCTACTCATGAAGGCCCACATCTTGTCATAAGTGGAGATTTTGGATTTCTGAAAGACAAATATTAGATGCAACATGAATAAAAATAATATGCTTCTAAGACTGAAAGCAAATTCAGTTTTCACATTGCTCTCTTATCGGATTTTACTACGTGTCAAGTTTTAACAAGGAATTCTTCTAAGGGTGCCTATACTTTTCATCTCATCTGTACCTCTGTTGTGGTTTAAGCTCAATCAGCAACCAAATACCACAGAGCCACTTGCTCTCCCTTCCCCTCCCCAGCAGGATAGGGGAGAGAATTGGGAAGAAAGGAAAACTCATGGGTTGAGATGAAGACAGTTTACTAGGACAGCAAAGGAAGGTGATAATAATAACAGAATATAGGGATACTAAAATATACAAATGAACAATGCACAATTTCTCACCACCTGACCACCCAATGAGCAGTACAGCTCGTCCCAAGGAGTGATCATGGAAACAAAACTGAAAAATTATCCCAAGCAGCAAGCAAAGAAGCAAGAGGCTTGCCCCTTGGCCAACGTCCACTTATATGCTGAGCATGACATTAGCGAAACTTGGGAAGCTGGAAAAAGTCCTCGGTCTCTTTAGCAACAACTAATAACATCAGTCTACTATCAGCATTCTTCCCATACTAAATCCAAAACACAGCAGCTACTGAGAAGAAAATTAGCTCCATCCCAGCCAAAACAAGGACAACCTGTCATCTTCTCTGTGTAAAGCAAAATAGCTGTACAGATTCTCAAGAAAATGCAGAGTATCTGTTGTACACCTAGTTTTTATTGTTTATATGTTTTTATGTAGGATGAAGGCCTACAATTATTCGAAATCAGTGGAAAAGTATTAAGTATTTCACTATAACCAAGTTCATCAACAGTGTTGGCAAGTGCTATAGGAGAAGCTGTGGATTCTGGCACATTTGAAATTTTCACTCATTTCAATCACTGAGCTACTCCTGACCAGTTCTAAAAACCTAATACACATTGTGGCAACCTGAAGTAATCAAAGCACTTATAGATGATAGTATAGGGAAAAACTAGTTGTGAGGGAGAGGGCAGTAAACATTTTATCCATTGTATACTGCAAAAATACTTGAAGAAAGACTTTAGGTAAGAGACAGTATCACATTCTGGTCACATTAATACTAGCATATCATTCACAAACTGACTACAAAAAGTCCTAAAAAAGAACGTGTGTCTTCTGATTTAATAGTCACAGAATACAAAGAACTGTTGTGATAGGAAGAGAGAAAGAGTAGTTTGGGACAAAGGAGACAGTAGTTTGGCACAAAGTGATGCTTCTTTAAAAAAGGATATTACCTTACCCATCTTTGTAAAACACAGTGCTTAAGAGATCATAACCACTGGATAAACTGAAGGTATTAGAAGTACCAAACATTTTATATTACATTTGGCCCATCTCTTTAATAATGTTTCAAACTCAAGATGTATCAGAAAATGTTTAGTAGTGTTAAATCTTCCCTAGTAAATAAAAGGTAGAAATACAGCATGAGAACTACTATAATAAGACTTTTAAAGGAGTCTTTAATCTTTTAATGTCAGCCTTAAACATAACTTTGCCATCAGCTCTGGTGGAGACACTAAACAAAATTGACACTACAAACCTTTCTGAAGTTCAGTTGATCGGCAGCTATTAATTCTGCACCAGAGCAGAATTAGCAATATATGTGGAATAAAAATTCCATTTATTTAAAAAAAAAAAAAATAGTTTTGTCCCCCTACTGAAATACAATCCAAGAGTTATTTCACTCTGCCTAGAAACGTAGCAAATCAAGCATTTGAAGTAACTCTACTGTCAATGCTAACTAAACTTTTAGGACTCTGCATGAACACATTGTTACTGTACTGAACATAGTCTGTGGCTGATTGCAAAAGATTTTAGTAACAATGAAAAGGGAAATAATTTTCTTCAGAATATACTGTGAATGCATAGAATAGAGAAGACCAAACAGATATGGTCTCTCCTCACAGGGTTTGTTTTGAAAATCAAATAATTCTTACAAACATTTAATATTGCACTGCAGCATAACATACTTCAAGCAACATACATGAGCTATGTAGGAGTTAATATGTAACTCAGAAAAGACGGAAAATGAATATTTTTCAATATTTGTAAAACTTTACCAAGAACTCATATTTAATTATTTTGACATATTTTATCCACTACAAAAATCTGAGTAATATAAAATATTGGCAGAGAAAACAACTTCAGTAAACTATAAGATTCACGTTGCTGATGCATGTTGAGGAAAAAAAAATAAAAAAAGAAAAATCCAAATGAGATATAATAGAATTTTTTTTTAAAAAAAATTAACTATAATATATATGTATTTCTATATTTCTGTTGGGAAAAAAAAAATATCCAGGATGAAAACATGTTAGCAAGGGGAAGGATTGCTCTGTACTGAAGCATTACAGCATGTGCAAAGATATCCTCTAAAGGACAGAATGCTCATATTACGATGCCTGATTTAATCAGCTAGGATGAAGCCACAGATATTATTGAAAAAGAAGGAACAAAGGTCACAAAAAAATAACAATAAGCTCCTGCACAGGATAACTCACTCACTGGAATAATAGGCAGAACACTACAATGTACACTGCTTTCTTTCACCTCTAAATCTAAAAGTCAGAATTGAAATGATGCCAAGGCAAACAGTCCATCTACTTGTGACGTCTAAATTCTAACTAGTACTTAGAAATTCAAAAAAGTGTATATTATAGGTTATGGGATTTGTATTACACACAACAGAGAATGTTTAATCTGAAAACAAAAACAAAGATGTGATTCATGAAAATACAAGCACAAACGGTTTCACTCTGTGTTTGGCAAACTACCCAACAGACTCATGTGATTAAAATCAAGAAGTCAGAACAATCAAAAGCATCAGGAGACCATTTGACATTTGACTAAAGAGAATGACACTCCAATATGTGGTTGTGGTTGTGGCCTCTTGTGGTTGTGACTGTGACTGTGTCATTTCTACTCATAGAAGCAGATTCTCCAATTTACATTGTGTTTCCATCTTATTTCACTGCGTGCAAATCAGAATGGTTAATAAACTTATATACTCCATCAATGAAATAGAATCATAGAATGGTTTGGGTTTGAAAAGACCTTAAAGATTGTCTCGTTCCAACTCCGCTTCCATGGGCAGGGACACCTTCCACTAGACTAGGTTACTCAAAGTCCCATCCCACTACACTAAATGTATTACTTTCTCTGGGTTAGTTCATCATATTGTTTAATCTAACTGGAAATCACTGTCTGGAAATCCAGCCTAATTTGAAATCAAGCAGAAATGATGTCTGTATAAGATAACTTCTGATGGCATGATTTATCATGCTTACATTCCCTCAGTAATGCTGAAGACAATTCAGACTAGTAAGGAAGCTGCCTATCCTTTGCAACATTTGAATTTCACTGGAATAAAAAAAAAAAAAAAGAGAACCAACTAACAAGGAAGATGGTAATGAAAAGGTTAAGCAAATCAAGAAACTCATCTACGTGGTGCATAAAATGTCTTAAAATGACATTCAGAGGATACTGTCAGTGACATATTCAGCATTCATAAATTAAAGATCATTGGAAGATAACTGTGCATGTCAGGGATGACAAAAAGAAACATGGCACAAGCTTTAAGTTAGTGTAGTGCACTGTACAAACGTGAGGCTGGAAACAGAAGGAATTATCATTAGTAATGTGCTTCTTACTGCTGAATCCTGAAGCACTGGTTAGGAAAGATAAATATCTGAGGAGTGAGACTGGACCACAAGGTTAGAAAAATATCAGGATGTTGAATGAATGCCAGAATAAACAAGGATGAAAGGACAGGGAAGCAGACCTCATGGTACAAGACAAGATCAGACAAATGCACAGAAAAAATGTGCCAGGCAAATTCTGAAATCTTTCTACAAAGGAAAAATTACAGATCCATTAATGGAGATTTTTATTTTAATGATAGCATCTAACTTCTTTCCTGGCCTCTAAAAGCATTTGAGTGTCACAGACAATGCCTCAGCTTTGCTTTCACCTGTGCATTACTAAAACTCAAAAGAGGCTGTAGTAACAAAGGAAGGATTAAAGGTAATTAATATTAAATTTAAAAAAAAAAATCAGTAAAAAAAAAGTCAGAAGCTCAGTTCTTATATATTTTACAAAAGCACTCTCCACCATATAAGAATCAAACCATTACAATCTTTAAGCAAAAAAAAAAAAAATCAAACCCACAGACTGCCAGTCCTACTACACTATTTTCCATTTATGACACTGCCTATAATGCCTATGCCACTTTTGTTTTCCTGAGTATTGCATTCTTAGTGGATGTAGGCCACTTTTCTTAAAGTTGCTCAATTAACAGATATTTTTTTAAGGCCAAAGGAACAATTATGCACATTTATTCTGACCTTCTATAATACATAGACTATGAAACATCACTTCTGAATTATTTCACCAAGCAAATCACTTATGTGTTAGCAATGACAAAAAGAATTACATATGAAAAATACATTCATAAAGACCCATCTATATGAGCCTTAGTAGGTGCCCAACATGATCTCTCACAATATCCTTGATAATAAGCTGGTAAGAATGGACTGGACAGATGAAGCACCTACAGGTGGAAAACTGGCTAAGATGTTGATTTTAAAAGGTGGTAGTAGTTCAAGGCCAGATTGGCATCTTCTCATGAGTGGAGTGCCTCAGGGGTCGATCTTAAACCTGATACTATTTAATACCTTTATAGACAGTTTGGAAAAGGGTATTGAAAGCACCCTCATCAAGTTTGTGCATGACACCAAACAGGGAGGAGAGGTAGATATGCTGGAATAAAGAGCTACCATGCAGAGAGATCTCAAGACGCTAGAAAATTAGTAAATGAGGAATTGCATTAGGTTTAATGAGTATAAATGCAAAGTCTATCTTGGGAGAAAGTAATCCCAAGCTTTTGTACTGGCTGGGAATTGACTGTCAGGAGTGTATCTTGGCAGAAAAGAACTTATGGATCCAAGAGGACAACAAGCTGAACATGATTAAGTAAGTGTTCCATTCTTGCAGGAGGAAAGCAAACTGCAGGCTGTATCAACAAGACTATAGCCAACAGGACAAGGGATGTGATTAATTCACAATACTTGTCAAGGCACACCAAGAATGCTTCTCCAGTTTCGGTCCTCCAAGTTCGAGATGTTAAAATCAGAGAGTGTTCACCAAGGTGATCAGAGGCTTGAGATCTTAACTTACAAAGAGAGATTGATGGAAATTGTGTTGTTAAACCTAGAGAATGGAAGGCTTGTATAAAGTCTAATCATGTTCTTCCATTACTTAAAGAGAACATTAGAGAGAAGTTGAAGGTACTGTCTTCATTAGGCTACCTGGTAACAGGATAAGACGCAATGGCTCGAGCTGCTCTGGGGAAATTCTGTGTGGATATAAGGAAAAATATTCTTCATCATGAGAACAACTAAGCATTGGAACAGGTAGCCCAGACAAGTAGTGGAATCAGCTCACTGGAAATATTAGAAACAGCTTAACATGGGCCTCAGTAAGGTAATCTAAGGCCTTACTTTCAATTAGGAAAGCAGATCTCCTCCAGCTAGAGGAAGGACACTCTAGAAGTGCCTTCCAACCTAGAGTTTTCATGGATTACAATTATTATTTATCAGTATGAAGTTATATACAGTAATAAATGTTCCTGGAGATTTTTCACATTTTGACATAGAGCCTTTACAGGAAAACAAAGCAAAACATGTAATTTCCTGTTTGGGAAAAAAAAAAAAAAATAAAACCAAAACAAACAAAACAAACCCAAAAACCATTGTGAACTTATGTACTTTCTACATGAAGCCAAAGGCAAGCCCATTATTAGCCAGGGAAATGTGTTTTCCTGTCTTTTTCACCCTTCAGTCCTTTGAAACCCAAGTAAACCCATACAAATTGTTTCGTATATGACCCCTTGGAAATCCTGAACAGCAGTGTGGAAATCCAAGCTGAACTGTTCATATAATATGTTCATTCCTAATTCATTTTCACAAGTTTGACATTTAGTTTTGACACACGGCCTAAATCTACATAGCTGTGAAATAAGCTAGAAAATGCATTTCTGATGTTCTTAATAATGGAAAAAGCACTGATGTATCTCAAGATTTTTTCTAAATGTAAGAAAGCTAGATGTCAAATTTAGGTGAAGTAAACATTATAAAAATCCTCTTATGGCTCATAGCTGTTCTAACACATTTGGGATATGTCTCCAGTATTTTAGGCCACAGAGGATTAGTATCATTAATAGATAAACAAAGTTAATTAATTGAATACATTTCAAATAATAGGATGACAAGCTTCAAGCTGAGAGAACAAATCAACCGCCTAAGGTAAAGAACGTTTTAGGAATATTGCAATTGTCCCCAAGCATTATAAATACAGAGAAATTCAAAGATAAAGCTATCTGAAATAATTTGAACACTCGAATAAATGAAAATAAATTGTAAATAAACATAAATACCCTGCTCATTTTTCTGAACTGTCACCAAACTGAAATCTGTAAAGGCTGATTGCTACTGTTCAAATATCTATCAATAACCAATGATGAGTTCTTTCTGTTGGGCATTTTTGTACTTCTTGTTTCTGTAATTTATATCTGTATAGACTTATCCACCCATTCTCATTCTTAATATAAATCTGAATTCTTTGGAATAGAGAGTATTTTCTCCAAACTGCTCAATGTTTCTGAAGTGGACAACAATGGGATCCTGATCCATCACTGGGACTTCTGAGCTAGAGAGCAATATATGTAAGTAATGATAAATATCAGAATCAGGTACAGGAATCAGAATGGAAGATAACAGATCTTATTAATTTTTTAGGTTTACACAGTTTACACATGCTCTCTTTCCAGATATTTTGTTTTAAATAATCCATTTAAATTTGTTTTAAGTACTGAAAAAAATTCTAGTTTCCAGTAAGACTTAGCTAATTGTACACTCCAAAGTAAGTGCTGCTTTTTTCAGGCAGCAGTAGCATATTTACCAATTTTGACATAGCTGAGCACATTATGTGTAAAACACAGTTTGATTTTAATTTCATACCTGCACCTGATGCCTCCATAATATAATATGATGCCATAGACATTCAAAACTCTGCATTCACATATGTGCAGTGCATAGTTTTGAATCATTGCTGTAGGCTAAGTCATAGCTTTTACAGAGCACCATGCTAATCACTAGCAACTTAATTATACTGTAAATATTATACATTCCTTTCACCTGTGCTGGACAGCAGACCAGATTTAAATCAGCTTAGCTGTCTCCTATCACCCAACAGACAGATTGTGTTAATTGGAGTGAACTCCTGGGTATCATTTGATTTTCTGACCATATTAGCAACTAGTTATAAAAATTTCCTTTGTAGTACTGTGTTTTCTTTATCGTCTTCTAGAACTATGAGACTGGCTTTTTCTCAGTCATCAAAGACAAGTGAAAAAAGTCACTCTCCCTTTTGTCAGACTGGTGTCATTGACTCTGACCTCAAGGCATTTCTTTTCTTCTTTTTTTTTTTCTCCTCCCTTTTTTTTCCCCCTATTTTTTCAGAACTGCTGAGGCCTGAAAACCCCTAAGTGAACCAGCAGATTTAGATTTTGTTATGTCAGCATAAAAACAATAAAACTAATGCATATAGCGTTCTCTCCTCCATAACGGCAATTTTCATGGTCCATAGAGCACAAATGAAAAAAAGGTAGGAAAGGTGTTTCTGCCAAGAATACAGCTACACGGACTGAAAAATGCAGTGCTCAGAAAAATAATTTTTACTCTTGCAGCAATTTTGCTGACTTTTTGTTCTAAAAAGATTTTAAATAAACATTAAATATTTAAAGTAATTTATGGTTAAAAAACCCCAAATCCTAATGCTATTGAAATAAGTTTTCACTATCAGCTTTGACCTGGAAATAAGGACTTTATAGCTCCAAAATCACTAACAGATTTCAGAAAACTTCCTTGCCTTTTATATCAGAATGATTTATAGTCGTGTACTCGATTGTAACTAACATCACACAGGTTCTTTTTGTAAAATACTGTAGAAGACAACAAGTGTTATATTTCTTAGACTTCTATATGTTTCTTCCTTTTTAAGTAGGAATAAGACATTAGGTAAATGTCTTATGAAATTAGGTAAATTCTAAGGAACCTAAAGGTGCACAAATCCATGGGACCTGATGAGATGCATATGCAGGTCCTGAGGGAAACTGACAGATGAAGTTGCCAAGCCACTGGCCATTGTATTTGAGAAGTCATGGCAGTCTGGCGAGGTTCCTGCTGACTGAAAAATGGGAAACATAAGCCCCATTTTTAAAAAGAAAAACAAAACAGACCCAGGGAACTATAGGCCAGTCAGTCTCACCTCTGTCCCTGGCAACTTCATGGAGCAGATTCTCCTAGAAACCATGCTAAGGCACATGGAAAAGAAGGAGGTGACAGCCAACATGGCTTCTCTAAGGGCAAATCATGCCTGACTAATTTGGTGGCCTTCCATGACAGGGCTACAGCAGTGGTGGTAAGGGACGAGCAACTATAATCTACCGGGACTTGTGCAAAGCATGTGACACTGTCCAATATGGCATCCTTGTCTCTTTAAACTGGAGAGGAACACTTAGTGGATAAGGAGTTGGCTGGATGGCAGCACTCAAAGAGTTGTGGTCAATGCCTCATTGTCTAAGTGGAGATCAGAGACAAGTGGCTTTCCTCAGGGGTTAGCACTGGGACCGGCCCTGTTCAACATCTTTGTCGGCAATATGGACAGTGGGACTGAGTGCACCCTCAGCAAGTTTGCTGACATCACCAAGCTGTGTGGTGCAATCAACACACTGAAGGGAAGGGATACTGTCCAGAGGGACCTTGGCAGGCTAGAGAGGTGGGCCTGTGCAGACCTCATGAAGTTCAACCAGGCCAAGTGCAAGGTCCTACACCTGTGTCAAGGCAATCCCAAGCACAAATACAGGCTGGCCGGAGAACGGATTGAGAGCAGCCCTGAGGAGAAGGACTTGGGAGTGCTGGTGGACGAAAAGGCGGACATGAGCCAGCAATGCTCACTTGCGGCCCAGAAAGCCAACGATATCCTGGGCTGCATCAAAACAAGCGTGGCCAGTAAGTCGAGGGAGGTGATTCTCCCTCTGTATTCCGCTCTCGTGAGACCCACCTGGAGTACTGTGTCCAGCTCTGGAGCCATCAGCACAAGAAAGACATGGACCTGTCGGAGTGGGTCCAGAGGAGGGCCAAGAATGATCAGAGGGATGGAGCACCTCTCTTGTGAAGAAAGGCTGAGAGTGTTGGAATTTTTCAGCCTAGAGAAGAGTAGTCTCTGGGGAGACTTTACTGAGACTTAAAAGAGGGTTCATAAGAAAGATGGGGACAGACTTTTTAGCAGGGCCTGTAGAGAAGGACAAATCTACCCTCTACTAAAAGAGTGTAGATTTAGACCAGACATAAGGAAGAGATTTTTTACGAGAGTGTGGTGAAGCACTGGAACAAGTTGCCCAGAGAAGTGGTGGATGCCCCATCCCTGGAGATGTTCAAGGCCAGGCTGGATGAGGCTGTGAGCAACCTGATTTAGTTTAAGATGTACCTGCTCACTGCAATGAGGTTGGACTAGATGACCTTTAAAAGTTGCTTCCAATTCAAACTATTCTATAATTCTGATTTCAATTTGTTTTTAAAGCAGATCTTGTATTCTACATGTAAAGGAAAATCCACTCCTGCTCACTGCCTATTCTCAGATACAAACTGCAGTAAAAAACTCCACACTTTGTTTGCACTGTGTGTGGAAGCAATTTCCTGTTACAAAAGCACTAAGTGCATAGTTTCATCATTGCAAGTGAACATGAAATTCACAAATACTACTTTATATATTTACCTCTAATAGAGTAAGAATCTGTCACAACACCATGAATTTAACAATTGTATTCTCAAAGTATACACTGGCATGGAAGATATTTGTGCAATGTTCACAGCAGAATTAATATGCATTATGCCCAAAACATTCAGTTGCTGTTTTGATTTGAAAGAAAATCATCAGGCAGCATTAGAAATCAGACTCATAGCACTCAAGATCTCTTTGAATGAGAAAAAGGGACAGAAAGCCCACTAACTATTATTTGCCAATTTGTTGCCCAAAACAGTTAGAAATTTATATTGTTTTGTTATCTTCACAGATTTCAAAAACTTTACGGAAGTTCCGTTGTCACTTTTGTTTTTCTTTTGGTACTTGTCAACTAGTAGCATTAGCATTAATTATTGTCTGTAATGACAGTCATCAAAATCAGTTTAGCGGCACAGACAGATTGGTGGGTTCTTTTCCCCTAGTAAATTCCCCCATCAGTTCTATTACCAGACCTAACAAAACTCTGAACATCCAAAATAGCCAATAATTGCAAGTATTTCTTTACAAAATAGTTAATGTAAAATATTTGCTAGCTATCCATTAGCATAAGCCTCCACTAAGGTATTCTGCAGTGGGATTTGAATTTAGTATTCAGTATTTTTTTATTATAGTGAGTATATTACCAACAACACTGAACCATATGTGCTAGCTAAGAACAGCTGAGTCTTTCTCTGTATTCGTCTGACCTTGGTCACTAGAAAGTTGGAGTTAATTCAGGCAAACAGGATTGATGCCATATGTGGTTCATATCAAAGGTATAGAGCACTGCTAGGATACTGATCAGAATGGTTTGTTTGTTAGCAAATCTGTCAGGTCTCAGAATAATTCTGACAGTTTTATCTCGAAACACTTGTCTCCTAAACAACATACTTGAGAAGATAAGCAACTTCACACCTAAGGAGCTGCTTTCCTCCAACAATGTAGAGCTTAAAAAAAACCCACAATTAAACGACCTGGGATGAAATGCTACAGCAAAAGAGACAGGAACTTTTCAGCCAAACTGGTTGCTGAAGGGTACATCATGAAGAATTAATCTTTATGTGTAGATTAATTTATGTGTGTTCGATTAGTGATCCATACAGAAAATATGAGCAATAGTAGAGTTATAAGATACAGGTTTTAGTATTTTTTAGCACTCAACTTTTCAGAGGTTGATGGGGATATTTGACATGGGAAACATGTCAAAAGTTAGGGTAAGATACAATTCGTGTGTTCATACTGTGCATACTGTGATTTGAAGATTGGTAATAGGTGAGTATCGGCAGTGTAAACACAGTGGGTAATGTAGTTTAACAGAGAAAGGGATGTAGTATAGCTTCTGAAGACTAAGGAAGTCCTACTAAGCCTCTGGTTTATTTATAATTTGAAAGAGCCAGAACAGCAAGTGTCTGGCAGAACAGGGGGGAAAGGATTCTCTCTCCAACATTATTAACAGGTATATTCCAGTTTTGTCAGAGGGAAGTTCTCAAAATCAGTGGGAATAAAGCAATAGGGAATTTCCAAGGAAAGAAAACGGAAGGGAAAGTTCAGCACCAGTTTATCAATTTGACCATTCAGTGACTTGAATCAGTCATGTTAGTTTTCTGTTAAATAATACACCAAAACTTAGCCAAAGAAAATTCTAAGATTTCTCAGGCTATTTCTGTGCCAACTACTTATTTAATTATTGCTTACTGGAAAGGTCTTAAGAGATAACTGAACTGCGCAGAACTATATTTAAAAAAAAAAAAAAAAGGAAAGCAACCATTTTGAGTAGTGTTCTTCTGAAACTACTTAATCCAAAATTTCAATATTTTATATGTTTCAATATTTTATAAAAAGCAAAAGCAAAATAATTGAAAATTTAGTGTGCTACACTTCCACTACTCTATATCAACTGCAGAAACTTCTGCTATTTGAAATCTACCTACAAAAACATACAGATTGTAGTTTCAGTAGAATGCTGGCTACTATATCTTCTTTAGGAATAGGTTAGTTTGAACTTTACATTGCAAAACTGATTTTTATTTGACCATATTTGACATTGGCTGTAGGAACAGGTACTTATTTCTGTGACAATTGTGAAGTGGTCTACCAGATCTGTACTGGGAAGTGTTCATCATATGGTATTGCCTGAACATTGCAGCCTGAAATTTATGGATGTTCTATTCCTTTTTAGTTGCCCTGAATTCTTGGAACGATCAAGGTGAGAAGTAATGTAACCTCTTATTTCTTCCCATTTTCAGCATTTTCCCTGTGTACTTATGATGCAAACATAAATCCAAGTGTAGTCTTATTGAGTCATCTTCAATGACAGAAATCCAGTCTAAAATTGAGCTGTATCAACCAAAACAAGGAAATAAAAAGTTAGGCCAATGTGACCTTCTCTCAATTCTTACCTTTTTTTTTTTTTTTCTCCTACATGAGTAAATATGACAGGTATATGTATCCCATTTGAGAGACAATGTGGAACTGCAATGATAAACTGAACACAATGAATTCAAAGATCATTGAAGCCTCTCAGTAGCACACAGATCAAATTTCTGAGTCAAAATTCCGTTACAAAGCTAGTACACTACTCTAATTCCAGCAGTAGAAGACTTTTATTATTGACTAAAATGTTAATTACATGTATGTATTTAGAGTTACACATGGTAAAAGCAATTACACTTGATTACCTAAGAATTTTTGAGGCTGCACAGAATTGTATACCAACAATAAAATGCTTCAAACATGGCTTGAAATAATTACTCTGTAGAATGTGACATCTGAGTTCTGAAATACAGTCAAGAATAGACGTTTGACATTATATACTGAGATGCTCTAATGGAAATCCATGTACCATCACTGAAATATTGTATGGGCTGGTATGTCATGTCATAACTTCTAGAAAATTTATTGTATTAGTGATTGTATGGTATTATCAGAACTACTAAGGATTCTAGACAC
Organism: Tetrax tetrax; assembly: GCA_009806455.1. Classification (NCBI taxonomy): domain Eukaryota; kingdom Metazoa; phylum Chordata; class Aves; order Otidiformes; family Otididae; genus Tetrax; species Tetrax tetrax. The sequence goes on from WHYT01016710.1 coordinate 200,252, forward strand.
TTCTTCCATGGAACTACTGAGTGTAGCTGTGTATTATACTACAGATTCTGCATTTGCCCTGTCAAGCTATCATTAAGTTGATCTTTTTTTTATTTTTACTATAGTAAAAGTTAATATAATTACTTGTGACTGAATTCATGTCCTGTTGTTCCTATGTGTCACATAGGACTGAAAATAATGGCAACAAAAATAAACTGAAGGCACAGAAAATTAATAACATTTATTCTACATTTTATATCATGCCACTTATTCCTCTAGTTTCCATATAGTTTGACAAAAATAAACAGTTGCACTGATAGTGCTTGTGATTGTATTTTGGCATATGCTACCAATGCCACTGTCAATGAATTATTGTGGTTGTATTGTTTCAGATAACCCTTCACTACTCACAGACAGGACTGCGGAGATCAGCTATGAGTTTGAAAACCATTGTGTTGGGAAGTGTTGTAGCAACATTGCAAACCTGATTTCTCTGCATATTCCAGAAAGAAAAGCAGCCAAAGCACTGAGAGTACAAGCAGTGTCCAACATTGCAAAGTGGATTAAACTTTTTGAGGAAGTGAGGGAGTAGTTTCATCTCTATTTTTAATAGTGGTTGGCTGCTGAGGTTGCTTAAAACAGTGCCAGTTAGTATAATTTTTTTTTCTAATGAGGACCTGGGTCAGCAGTTGGACCGATGCACCATTAGTTCACATTACGATAATCAGCTATAGATAGATGATCAATAATGTCAGTAATAAAATTAATAAATAAAAATAATGTGCTTTACGGTGCACAGCTCTATAAACATCTTGTAACTTTCGTCATAAGACCCTAATCAACTGTTATTGTTTCATTTTAGCAATAGTTAACTTCAGTAGTTAACACTATGCATTCAATGTCATTTCTCAAATGGAGACAAGTACTATGATATTATTAATTTGCATTTATATTCTTATAATTTGATTCTGTTTTATTTTTATTTGACTGAGTTGCACTGAATCTTCCAAGAAGGTACCAATTAACCGAAGATGTCTGGGAAGAGTATATTCATGTTCACCATGGCAGATACGATAGCATCTATCGATTAGCACATTCTGTCCATTCAGATCATGGCAGTATTTGCTCTAATTCTAGATTTTAATTTTTTTTTTCCTAGCAAATATTTTATAGTAACTCTGTCTTACAAGAATAGATAATAGCCAGATATTATGGTATTCCTGACAGTTTTCACCTTTAAATCTAAAGACTCAGAAATAATTAAGTCTAAAGAAACAGTAAATAAAAAACAATACACAAGTGACAGTCCCACAATCATAGCGTTTTCTTTTCATTATAATTAGTCTCCATTTGATTTTCTCATTTTGCGTATAATACAAGAATGAAGAAAGTCCCAGTATCTTACTAATTTGCTCTTTTTACTCTAAGGTTGCATAATCATATAGCATAAATTTTCAGGTTTTGCCTGCTATTTACTATTATCCTCATGGGACTTGTATTTCTTTCACTATTAGGCTCAGAATAAAACTTGAGCAACCTATAAGCCTGATCCTCAAAATAATTGTCTAGCTTAAGTTAGAGAGGGTTAAAAATTTGAAATGGCTCATCTTCCATTCCAGAAGGAATATAACTGACACTGAAGCTGGTAAAGGAAGGGGGAATCACCTTATTATGTGTTGTTAATGCAAACACTGTCCTCGTCCTGAATGCTCTTTTGTAGATTCCTTCCGATTAAGGACCATTTAGGACATATTAATTCAAATGAACATAGAACATGCAAGGAAAATATAACTATGGAAGCTAGTTCCCGTTCTGTGAGAGGATGACACATCTACTATTGTAGAGCAGGTTGCCTACATCACTTTCCAGGGTTTGACTCTTTCCAAGGAAGGAGACTCCACAGTGCCTCTGGGCAACCTGTTCCAGTGCTTGACCCTCACAGTAAAAACAGAGGTTCTTCTTATGTTTAAATGGAATTTTTCATATTTCAATTTGTGCCCATTAGCCTCTTCTTCTTTTACTGGATACCACCTACAAGTGTCTGGCTCCCTCTCCTTTACACTCTGCCATCAGGTATATATAGACATAATTCAATGCTCCTCACCCCCAACCTTTCTTTCTTCCAGGCTAAACAAACAACGCTTTCAACCTCTCTTCTAATAACGGATGTTCCAATCCTTTAATGCACTTTGTTGCCTGTTGTTAGATGTTCTGTACTACAACACTGTCTTTCTTGTACTGAGGACCCCAGAACTGGATGCAGTACTCCAGACATGTCTCACCAGTGCTAAATAGAGGCAAAGGCTCACCTTTCTCGACACACTGGCAATGTTCTGCCTAACATAGCTGGTGAGTCTTCCAACATGTACTAGTACATAGGGTTATGCCTTCCCAGTTGCAGATTTTTCGTGTTTTCTTTTGTTGACTTGCATGAGGTCCTGCCTGCCCATTTCACCAGCATGTTAAGGTTCCTCTGAATGGCAGCACAACCATGTGGTCTATCAACTACTCCTCACAGACTTTTATCATCTGTAAGCTCTGTCCTACCATCCAGGTCATGCTTGAATCTGTATGGAACCCAATATTGACCCTGGAGGCATATTTTGTGTGACTGATCTCCACCTAGACTTCAAGCTGTTCATAACAACCCTTTGAGCCTGGTAGTTAAATAAGTTTTCAGTCCTCCTCACTCTCTACTTATACATACTAGGCTAGATAGACACTCTTAACCAAGGATGTAGAAGAACAATTTTTGTTCTTTCCTTGTGTTGCTGTTTCCTTTAAAGTCTAGTAAAGGCAATTAAAATAGTCTATAGGAAAAATCTCTTTATACTCCTTATCATAATGCTTTCAAGACAAAGGGGATTTCTGCTACACTGAAGAGACATCTTGTTTTGCCTACATCTTCAAGTACAAAAAGTCAACATTTATCTCAGTTTATGCTTATCACTGCACTGTTTGCTTGCTAGGTATAATGACTTGGTTTGAGACTCTTCCTTCTTTCTTTAATTCCACCTTCTCTGTTGTTTACAGATGTTAGATCACTATCATTTTGAAAAGGCAAAACAGTATCCCTGCTGCCCCCAACATATGAGTAAAAGTCAATCATTGAAAACCTTTTCTTTTCTGTAGAAATCTTCTAAAATGAGTCTTAGGAAGCTCAATTTCTTTGTTCAAAACCAAGTTTTTATAATTCTATTTGATCTTTCCCTAGGATTTTACTTAGTTCTCTCCCTATTGATTAAAAAAAAAAAAAAAAAAAAAAAGGTTTATCTCAATATTCCAGTCTTGAATGCTTGTCTTAAAAAGCTTTACTGAGAATTCATTAAAACTTGCCCACTGTGCCTTAGCAATTTGAATCTGATTTTGTGACCTTTATGTCTTGCTTTAAAAATTTCAATGTTTTAAATCACTAGCTTAGTTGTTTTTTTTTTCCATTTGCCTGCACCAAAATACTCCTTCGTTGTTCACTCCAACTGTTCCGATCCTCACTCACTTATAGTATGATTAATGCCTAAAGTAGAGATGTGTTAAACATTTGCTTTGACTGGCTTATTTTTCCACTTTGGTTTTTTTTTTTAATTTTCTTTGAGTCTTTTTTTGATATGTATTAATTTACTTCAGACTGGAAGCTGACAAGAGGCTTATGTCAATCTTATTTTACCCCTTTAAACAGGTTTTATCTAAGCAATACCAAATAACATAGCCTCAGTGCAGTACCTTTTCTTCTTGATTGCAAGGCAGCCCATTTACTTGAAGTATCAAATGATGGAGAAGGGACTAATACAAGCTCATGCATAAATTTACTTGTCTTTGGGATCAAGCTTTTGACCTCCTTGAAGACAATGCTTAAGCTATTTTTTACTGTCTACGTAGCTGTTTTGAACCAATTTACAGGTCTTCTTACACATCTGCTTCTTTGGTTTTTATCATCCACTAATGCAAGTATGCAATGCTGAGAAATACATAAGAAAACTAGCAAATTACACTCATCAATGGATATAAAATACACCAGATCACTGAAATAATTTTATTTTTTTAAAATGTTCCTTAAATGTCCTGCAAGTTATGATTAGTTTTTATTTAGTTCTCCTGATTCTAAGCTATCATCCTTTTAATACTTGTGCCTAAATAAATTAATTTAAACTTTTTTTTGAAGTCTCAGAACCTTCATTTCTGAGAGAAAATTAAAATTTCAGACATTTGCAGTAAATTTTATCCCTTTAAAATTATCATGTAAAGCAAATGGAAGATCCATAAGTTGTGTATTTCAGACATTAATTGTGCATATATTGCACCAATTATATAAAATTTGTATAGGTATTGATGTTTCAAAAATGAAATTTATATAGGTATTATATAACTGTGAGAAGTTGCATGTGGAAGATAATATTATTTTCCAGTTGCAAAATATCAAATATTTACATTTAGGTGAGAGATCCTTAACAGAACTCAAGCTTTAGCTGGCTAGTTTGGAATGGAGTGCAGTGTTCACAAAAAAAACCACCTGAGAAATAAGAGTTAGATTTTTTTTTTTGTGAACATTCAAACATAAATATTATGGACCCTCTGACATGGTACTTGGTCTTTCTGGATTATGCTTAGGGTACTTGATTGAATGGTATCAACTATATTTCTATTTTCTGCAAAATGTTTCAGTAATTCATTGAAATATTTAATAGAGAAAATCACTGGTGTTAGCAAATTATGTCCATACAATCAGCAATCCATGCCTTCAATTCCCTACTCTATGGTGCAAATTGGCTAAGACATTATACTGCATTGATAAAAGAGCTCTCGTTCACTCATAGAATCATAGAATGGTTTAGGTTGGAAGAGACCTTCAAAGAACATCTAGTTTAACCTCTCTGCCAGGAGCAGAGCCATCTTTCCCTAGATCAAGTTGCTCAAAGTCCTGATCATCACTGAATACTTCCAGTGATGGAGCATCCACAGCTTCTCTGGGAAACCTGTTCCACTGCCTCACCACCCTCATAATAAAAAAAAATATTCCTTGTATCCAATGTAAATCTACCCTCTTTCAGTTTAAAATCATTATCCTTTGTTCTATTGCTACAGGCCTTGGTAAAAAGGCGCTCTCAGTTTTTCTTATAAGCCCCCTTTAAGTACTGAAATGCTACACTAAGGTCTCCCCAGAGTCTTCTCTTCTATTCTCAGGCTGAACAACCTGAACTCTCTCCACCTTTCTTCAGAGGAGAGGTGTTCCATCCCTCTGATAATTTTTGTAGCCCTCCTCTGAACCCACTCCAACAGGTCCATGTCTTTCTTGTACTGTGGCTGAAAAGATATCACCAGAAACAAGACAGAATCAGGCACTCAGAAACTGAAAAAAATTTGAAAGAAGACTTAGAACTCCAAGAAAATAGTCGTTTATGGAAACATGAATTTGAACATTATTTACTCACTGATACCCTCTTCTAAGCAATATCATGTTATCTTGACAATCAGAAAAAAAGACTGCCCTGAAGTAGTAGTATCTATCTGCTTCGGTACATCTAGATTTGGAAGAAGCACTTTTTCTTAAAGAATCAGCTACCATATTTTCTCTGAAGCATCCTTAGTGTTCGTGACACCAAATGAATTACGGAAAGAATTACGGTGAGCCTCCATAGCAGCAAGCACTCATGACCAATTTACTTCCCTTAAAGAGGAGTCTCTATGAAAGACCCACTGCCCACCACTGATGGAAGGAAATTGATTAAAAATTTCCACTCCGTGTGTGTGTATGTATATATTTACATATATATTGGGGATATTTTAGAAAAAAAAAAAAAAAAAAAAACTTATTAGAAACAAAGGCATTGCTGGACTTGACTACTCCTTCTGACAAAAGTTTGGCTGAAAAAATCTTTCCATGAAGACTTCTGCTTTTGACAAATTGACACTGTTTGACAAAATTATCTGCAATGCCAAAGCCTCATTTCTCATTTCATTCCTAGGTTTCAGACCAAAGGACTAGCTTCATCTCATCTCATGTTAGGTGTTTAAAAGTCAGGCAGCTGAACTAAACCCAGTATTGAGGTTACTTCTATTGTCAATGGAGACAGATAGGAACCACATCCATTAAGGTAATTAATTCTCCCTTTAGCATTGGTATTTGTACCCTTTGTGTCTTTAGTGCCTTCTAATGTTCCCCTCTCTTTCCATAAATTATAAAAGGACAATGAATACCTAGTTTCAATCAGATGCAGAACTTTTGGATTGCTACACTATTTTGCAGTCATGAACTCTAAATTTCATTGGATTTTGAAAATCAGAATTGTGCCTCAGCTCAAAGGGCTTTAACCTTGATATTTCTTATGTTCCTGATGAAGCTTAAGTGCCTGCGTCAATGCTTATAAGTAATGTATAAATATTCAGAGAATGTCATAAAATTCATTTGGTTATAAAAGTAAGGGTACATAGGTGATGCTCTCACTTGCACATTCAGTTTGAGCCTTACTCTAACAAAAAAAAAAAAATTCTCTTCGCTTACTTGACTGTTTTCATAAACTTCTTTCCAGCTGCTTGTCGCTCTCAGTGTAAAATATCAGCACCACTATTTTTGTCAGGATTTTGGAGATAGGTTGAATATTATAGAAAACCAGAGAAACATTACGACAGAACCAAGACACGAATCTTGAGATACTAAGAATTTCAATAGAGCTGTTTCATTTAAGATAAGATGAGTATAAGAACCTCCAGCCCTGATTATTGAGAAATGTCAGATTACTTTATTTATACTGTTCCAAGATTGTCATTCTCAAAATAGTTATTGTTATTAAGTAAATAGTTTTCTTCACCATACTCACTGTGGTGGTTTCCACATAAAAGTAAAGGGGAGTGCATGAGAAAGGGAAGCAGTAACTATTGCTGCTCTCTGAAGAAAGAAAATCTCTTACTGCACTTATTAATATTGCTCTGCAACTTGCTGCTTGCAACAGTAGCTGATAGCAGAAAAGAGTATCTAGATATTCTTTATCTGTTCTTAACAAAAAAAAGTATAGATGGTAGTCATTTAATGACTACCTGAAAATGAGCAGACACCTACTGTGAGTGACACTGTAGAGTGTCATCTTGAGTTGCTAAGAATCATAGAATTAGAGAATGATGTGGGTTGGAGGGATCTTTAAAGGTCACCTAGTCCAACCCACTGCAGTGAGCAGGTACATCTTCAACTAGACCAGCTTGCTCACAGCCTCATCCAGCCTGACCTTGAACATCTCCAGGGATGGGCCATCCACCACCTCTCTGGGCAACCTATTCCAGTGCTTCACCACCCTCATAGTAAAAAATTTCTTCCTTATATCTGGTCTAAATCTATTCTATTTAGTTTAAAACCATTACCCTTTGTATTTCACTACAGGCCCTGCTAAAAAGTTTGTCCCTATCTTTCTTACGAACCCCCTTTAAGTACTTAAAGTACTTTAAAAGTCAGTAAAGTCTCCCCAGAGCCTCCTCTTCTCTAGGCTAAACAACTCCAACACTCTCAGCCTTTCTTCACAGGAGAGGTGCTCCAGCCCTCTGATCATTTTCATGGCCCTCCTCTGGACCCACTCCAACAGGTCCATGTCTTTCTTGTGCTGATGGCTCCAGAGCTGGACACAGTACTACAGGTGGGTCTCACGAGAGCGGAATACAGAGGGAGAATCACCTCCCTCGACCTACTGGCCACGTTTGTTTTGATGCAGCCCAGGATATGGTTGGCCTTCTGGGCCAATCTGCGAGTACACATTGCTGGCTCATGTCCACCTTTTCATCCACCAGTACCCTCAAGTCTTTTTTTGGCAGGGCTGTAATCAATCCCTTAATCCTGCAGCCTGTATTGATATCAGGAGTTGCCCTGATCCAGGTGCAGGACATAAAAAATGGAGTTATAGTTAAAAATAAGCTGGCTATGTCTATTTGCTATTACCAAGCTTTGTGGAGCAGCAGATGAAAGACGAAGGAAGGAAGTTCAGTGATTTGATAGAACAAATAGTCGAGAGGACTACTTTAAACAGTTTCCAAGGTAACTGTCTCTGAGGCTGGAATCTATAAATATGGGTACATACAGGTTTCCAACTCTGAGACAGAAGACAATCAATGCAAAATAAATAATTAAAATAGAGGACAGTTGAATGAAAGAACATGAAAAATAATGCCTAAAGAAAAATATTAGTAGAAGAATTCTTTACTTTTTCAAAAATCCTAAAATTAAAGCACAACTTTTGTATATAATATTCATACAGAAATATGTAGATAGAATTCTCAAACAGATTTGTACCATGTCTGGAGGGTCCTAGCCTGAATGACCTAAGAAGACAGACATCTTCAAAGATGAATGGTTAACTCTTTAGTCATAAAACTATTTTGTCATGTCAGATATATACACCAGACCCTGTCCTCTACAGACTGAATGTAGGTAAATAAGCAACTGTGTCATATGCTCTGCAGCATGTGAATTAACATCTGATTCTAGCTAGTGAAGTGCAGCATGGATGTACACTACCAGAGCCTTCAAGAATTCTGAATGAATAAACAAAACCTACACAGCACATTCTGTGAGTAGTCGGGCCCTATTCATGAAAACGTAAAAACTTATGAATACAAGTTTGGACTTCGTAACTTTACTTATAATCTCCCAGTAACTCAAACATAGGCAAATCTGGTGAAGGCTACTGGAGCTCCTGCTGGCATCTACTTGGAGCAGAAGAGACTCTTCAAAATTCCATGAGGGGGGGTACTAGCCTGGAGAAGAGAGGGCTCTGGGGAGACCTTAGTGATGGCCTTTCAATACTTAAAGGGGGCTTATAAGAAAAACTGAGAGAGACTTTTTACCAGGGCTGTAGCAATAGGACAAGAGGTAATGGTTTTAAACTGAAAGAGGGTAGATTGGCATTGGATACAAGGAATAAATTTTTTATTATGAGGGTGGTGAGGCAGTGGAACAGGTTTCCCAGAGAAGCTGTGGATGTTCCATCACTGAAAGTGTTCAAGGACAGGCTGGACATGGCTTTTGGCAACATGATCTAGTGAAAGATGTCCCTGCCATGAGCAAGGAGGGTGAACAAGATGCTCTTAGAATGTCCCTTCCACCCAAACCATTCTATTATTTTATGAGTCTCGTATATGAAGTGGCATGTGGCATGTTACAGGTCATCAAATGAGGTACTTGCCTGTTCATTTGGATAAATCAGTAGGGTCCCCATATATGGATCAACATATGCAGTTTATTCTACAAGACAACTGTTTATGTGTTCCAGTCTCTGACATGTAAAAGATTAACTAGGTTTGTACAATCAAGTACATCTTAGTAGGATTTCTAAAATGTTCTCTTTTAAGAATACATTTTAATTTCTTTACAGTCACAGATATAACAAATTAACAGTGTGCCTATGCATCCCAATTATTTATGTAGTGTCTAAATTACTACTATTCCCATTCTTAGCTGTAGCCAAAAGGAGGCTTAGCTGTCACATATGGTGACACCAGTTCCTGGCACAAGGCTTTGATGAACAGATAACGGATTTCAAAATTGCATAGTAAGTAATAAAAATATAACTGAGCAGAGATCCTGTATACTCAAAGGCCTCTATTTGTAGGTAGTATTATTTTTGCAATGGCCTGAAAAAAATTTGTAAACAAACAATAAAATTGTCTACAAGAGGAGTTCTTGAAGCAAAATTCTATGACTTTATAAGTAAATTGGATAAAGATATATGCACACACATACACAATCTGCTTAGGTTATCTAATACTGCTGTAAGCGCAAAAGATCAAGAGAACAGCATAGTTGATACAGGATGTCAATCTAGAAAACTACATTTCAACTGGGCTATTAATTAATCAAAGAAATAATTCCCAAAATTATGAATATTATTATTGATCCTTTATTTAAAAATATGTCTTTCCGAAGACTGCATTACCCTTTCCCTCACAATTTGCCTGAAATAAAGCTTGCTGGTTTTGGGCCAACAACTACTTTAGCTTGAGTATTTTGGGTGTTACCCAAAGGTAGTAAAAAGACAAAAATCAACCAGTTAAATTGTCATGTAGATACAAGCAACTTTGAGCCAAGAAAAGATTTGACAAATTTCCCAAAATGATAGACGCAGAGCTGACTCAAAAGACTCAAGTTATTAATGAGGATTTTGTGTATGTGTGTATAATCAACACAAACATAATGTATGCATGCATGTTTATGAAACTAAAATCAACTTTAAATATTCTTGTTTGTTGGTCATTTAAAGATCTGAGTTTTCAATAGTGACAGTTCTCTACATTTTTCTGTTGCATTTAGCGGAATTTAGGGGGAAAAAAAGAAGGGAAGGAAAAGGAGAAGAAATAAATTCTGAAATCTCAATCTCCTTCTGAAAATTTCTGATTTTACACCAAATGCTGTTGCTAACTGCAGTTGCAAACAATGACACTAGTCAGTTCACATAAGCTCTATGATTAATAAATTACTAGGAAAATGCAGGTTGTGGATGAAAAGCAAGTAAAGCCTGTGTTTTTCCCTAGATCTAGAATCCAAAGAATAAGATTGATTCTCTTTTCTGTGTCCCGAAAAGAAATCAGCCTCAAAGGCAGTTTAGCCACCTCACACCAGACACTTGTTACAGCATCCCAGGATGTCTATTCCAAAAACAGGATGAACTTTTCTCCATAAAACCAAACTTGACCCTTTAAACAGACATGGCATAAGATAGACCGTAGCATTAAAGTACTTCACAAACTGTTAGAATCTGTCTGCCCGAACTCCTGCTAGGGTATGAGATACTGCAGTGATGAAGGTCAGTAGAAGAGTGTTAGATAATAAGATTGGCAAGGATATATTGAGAAATGAAAGCTGAATCAGAGGAAATAGTGCAGTATTACTTTGAAAATTCTCCTGGAAGTTCATCTATACTTCATGTTCATGAACAAAAATTAAGATTGCATATTTAAATGTATCATAAAATTACTCAAATTAGACAAGAAATTTTTCCTACCTCAAAAAGCTGAAATTTAACTGTTTAATGCCAATGCCACCTATGAGTATTTCAGACTTTTGTTAAAGATTAATCTCTAACAAGGGATTATTACATAAAGGTGTATTAAGTCTCTCTTTTCTGTTTGTTTTGGGTAACAGATTTTTTGCTTTGTTATTATTGTTACGATGCATTTTAAATTTTTAGGATACACCTGTTCAGAGTCAAGGTGGAGGAGTGGAACTTCCTGTTGTAGGAGTAAAGGCAACACACAAAAGAAAAGAAAAAGGCAAAGGCAAAAGGAAAAAAGCAACTCTTTGATTATTCCACAATACACCTCCATGAGAATTTCTTACATGTCTCTTTTTATGTTCAAAAAATATTAGTAGTGTATTCAAAAGCATAGTAGGCAACACTTTTGTCACCTCAAGATAGTTTTGAGCATGGAGGCAACAGTTTGCAGAAAGTGCAGGAGCCCAAGTTTGTTGGTGCTTGAGTATCTAATACATACAGAAGCACTCAGATATTTAGGTATTTTCATAGGTAGATATTGCACTGACGTGCAAAGCTCTTCCTAATATTTTTATAAGATAATATTAGACACATACTATAACATACGTACGGGATGTATTAATCTCCTTATTAATGATTGCCTACTGAAATCAAGGTGTGTTGGTTTTGTTTAGTGGGGAGGACTACAGTGGCAGCTTCTGCAAGAAGGTGTTAGAAGCCTCCCCTTTGTCTGGTGGACTCGGTAGTGTCTGGGGCATACCAGCCACCAGCCAGGGCAGAGCCAATTGGTCACAGAATGTCCAGTGATAACACCTCAGTGATAACATACTTGAGAAAGGAAAATAATTTAAAAAAAAAATAAAAAGAAGTGAATAAACAGAAGTGGGGGCAGAGACAGGGAGGCATGAGTCTTGTGGGTCTTGTGGCAAGGAGGGGCAAGGAGATAGGGAAAATGAAAAGAAATTAAGACTGGGAAGAGGGAGGGGTGGGAGGAAGTTCTTTTTGTTTTCTTTCTCATTATTCTCCTTTGGTTTTAATAATAATAATAAATAAAATTATTATTATTATTGTTATTGAAATTGTTATTGTTGTTATTATGTTTTCTCCAAGTCAAATATGTTTTGCCCATAATGGTAACTTTAATGATATCTCCTTGTCCTTATCTCAAACCTCGGGCCTTTTTGTTATATTATTTCTCCTCCATTCCCTTAGAGCATGGGGGGAGTGAGTGAGAGACTGTGTAGCTTGGTCCCAAGTGGGGCTAAGCTACGACACAAAGTAGCAGGAGCCTGTGTGAAGAAAGCTGTTGTGTCATGCTAAATCCAGTTAGAATATCAGCAAGTGTTAATATGTAGTGGGAAGAACAAACAGAAAAACAGAGTTTAGGCTGGACCAGTTCCATTCTCGGACAAGGAATCTAACATAGAATATAAACATATATTGTTTATTGTTATAATAAATATTTGTCTTTATGTTTAAAGGGGACAGAAAACCATTTGGAAGCTGGTATGGAAAGCCTACAACTAAAACATCTTAGAAGCCTTGCTCTGGTATTCATCAGGAAGAGCAGAAGTAGCCTAATTTCACACATGCTCTTTTTCAAAGTGCTTCTTTTTTACAAGTAACAGCATCATATTTCTGTCATATTTTTTGTGTACTCTTGTGTGAGCCCGGAGAGCTTAATTGCATGATGCTGATACTACCTTTCCCCTGCTAGCACAAAGTAACATATCAAGGTAAATCTGATTCCCACCAAGGGAAGATTAATTAAAAACATCAGAGAAGGAAATAAATTGAGCACATAAATGTGAAAGTTTGGGGCTTTTTATTATTATTGACTCTCTCCGTCTCTTTTCTCTTCTCTTACTCAGTCTCTCATTTTCATTCTTTTTACTGTAAACTTATTTAGTGAATATAAATTAATTTTGAGGTTTCTTCAAGCAAGGGTTTTTGTCACTGAATGTTTTCTGTCACTGTATGCTTTGAATCAGGGGAAAAAAGATCGATGAATCTTTGATGTGATATTATTTCTATAATTTTGCAACCTGTGAAAGAAGATGCCACACTTACAACCTACAAAATAACACCCTTTAGTCTTTCAGAGAAAACATGTGTAACAGAATTTCAAACTTCTGAGAACTTCACTATCCACACTTTTCATCTGAAATAAATGTCTTTAAAAAGAAAGTAAATAATCTTAACCTCTGTTTCATTTTGATAGTAGCTCCTCTTTAAAGAGACTTATGAAACTCACATAATCCTGACTCTTGCATCAGCTCTTGCATGGTGAAATCAGGACCATTGTAAAGAGTATCCTAAGGATTTTCCTGCTTACTTCCCTCTATAGCTATCAAACAATAACCCTCCTATTACTCCTGATTTAGTATTTATTAGGAGGTAATTGGAGTGGGCAATCAGATCATCTAATCAGATATTAATTAGGTAATGATAGGTCAAACACTGCTGACAGAAGGTTTTATCATCAAGACTTCTCATACTGTGAATAACAGCTCTAGTGGCAGGGGTAGCAAGACAGCAAGAAAGCTTCAGAGTGAAGACATGCTCTGCAGGCTACCCATTTTCCAGCTTCTTTCTGTCAGATACTGCCAGACTGCTTTAATGGTATGAGATACAGAGTGTAGAGAGATAATAAGCTGAAAGTGAGCAATTTTCTACAGAAAAAAAATGAGATGAGGGTGAGCACCTAAGAGCTGCCAATCAGAATTAAATGATACTATGAGGATACTTACCTGACAGTTGATGAATGACAGTCTAACAGGTTTGTACTACTCTTCAATCTACATTTTTGTATATAAATG
>WHYT01016710.1:226220-258720 GCA_009806455.1 Tetrax tetrax
AAAAAAAGGAAAAAAAAAAGGGCGTCCAAAATAGAAAAACTGGAAGATTTATATCTGCCATATTCAAATTCCTTCTTATTTCAAATGAAAATAGGTGAAGAAATACACATTTATTCATACTCCCTAGTGAAGACTTTCCTCTAAACATCTGTATTATTTAATAAAATTATTTTAATAGAATGCTCTGATTCGTGTTAAACTTACCACTTTGATTTGACAAGTTCCTAAAGATCATCAAATGTTTTTATGTTTGGTTTGGTCTTTTTTTTTCCCCCCAGTGAAACCAGAAGAAAATTCTTGACTGGAGACAAATATCATACATATTAACTTGAGAGTCAGGTAAATTCCAGGACCTCAACAGCCATAAATATTCTTATGATCCATCTTAAAACAACTTCTTCATCTCTGCTGGAATTAGAGTATTTTCTGATGGCAATCGATGATATGATTTTTTTTTTTTCTCTGTCACATAATCCTGTACTTTTAAAAATTTCCGTAGCAATCCTCAAAGTTAGCCTATTGTGAGGAGGTAATGGATTTTAATGTGAAAGATCTTACACTGTATTGAGGAATAAAGATATTTTGTGGAGAAATAGGTGAGAAAACAAGCTATGATATCAGCATTGTAATCTCTTTATGATAACATTTCTAGGATTTGTTAGGATGGGTGTCTACACTGGAAGGATTCCATTTTAACTGCCTAACCTAATTTTACAGTAGTCTGAAATAATATATTTCCATAAGTACATTCATGGGTTTTTTTTTTCCACTCTTTCCTGTAATTTATTCTCAAATAATTTCTACTAAAGTAATGCATAAAATAAAGGTATTGTGAACTGTTCTCCCAACAACACAAATTAAGTGTGAAACACAATAGTATGACTATTGTCCTTGCTTTTAGAAATCTTGTGATTATTTCATATTATCTTTTTTATTTTTTTAATTGAATCCACCTGCTTGTAAACCAGAAAATTAAATGACCCATCACAGTATGGAGGAAAAACTGTAAATTCTCCCCAGTTCACAGAGAGTAGTTAGAGGGAGAAAAATTACATATTTTTTTCCTGAGATTTCTATAAAGCATTAGCTGACCTTCTAGCTATGACAGAGCACACAGCACTAGTTTCTCAACCTCAAGGGCAGGTATGTATTTTTATTTCATAGTGGATGTGATAAATGGAGAAAATTCCTGACATAGAATTCTACAGTGAAAGCTTCATTGCATAGAAAGCTTGCATTAGAAAGAAAAATGTGGGAAAGGGAAGCTGAAGAAAATAAAAAAAAAAAAAACAAACCTGTCATAGTCTTTGCTGAAAAGGGTCCTCAGACAGAGAAAGAAAATAATGTAAAGTTAAGCCTTCCATCTTCAAAGCACTACACAAATATGAACCATTCCTAACATCATCCACTGAAATATGTAAACATAATCTCCTTTTTTTTAATACAGAAACTGAATTTAAAAGATGTATGAAGTGGCCTGAAATTGTAATAAAGTCACTTGAGAAACAGAGATTGAACTCAGGAGTTTTGGACTCCAGTCTTCGAGTCAGGCTTGAAAGTGTGATAGGTCTAACAAACTGAATTAAAAACACGGTAAGCTACTGCAACGGCTAATACAGTTTTCACATCATTAGCAGGGCCCACCTCGGTAGCAAAAACAAATAAGTGACTGCTGGTAGAGGAGCAATTATATACATGCTAACTAACAGTCATGGGCCTTTCCCTTTCAGAATAAAACCATCTGAGCAACCTTTTCAGGTCCTGTTACTAAAGAGCTACACTGGGAAGCGGGTAATAATTACTGTTACCTACAGTGTGACTTCGATTCACCATTCCTCTCTCACTTCTCAGAAGGCAGGAACCATGCATTGAAGCCAAGGGAGGTTAAACCTTATATATCCTCTTACCGTAAGGTAATTCTGAAAGCCAGTATACCACCAGCTGCATATCTATAAAAGTTATAGGACTTTTTAAAAAAATCTCTCTTTACAGATCTAATTTTCACAGTAAAATCCACAAATAACTTCATAACAGAATATTTAGTGAAGCATATAATAAACAACTTACATATTCAAAGTCTAATTATCAGTAAGATGTGATTGCAGGCTAAAAGGTAAAGATACAGTTAAATATACAGTACGTGGCGGTGCTTTTCACTTTTAGCTTCACACATTATAGATACTCCTGCTGCAATGTACTTTGCTCTTTTACTCAACATATTTTTTAACTCAATACATCATTTAACAGTACAGATGGGCAAAATCCTTCTGTTAGAAACAAAACTCTCCAAGTAAGATATGGGGGAAAAGGCAGGTGTAACCTTTAGCATCATGAAATTAGCTTGATACGGTCTATTCAGCTGCGTGTGTGAACAGTTGGAGCAAGCTGACAGCAGGGATGAGACAAGACTGCATTCCTGGAGCCCTTTACAAGGCCACAGTCAGGACTGGCTGCAGACTAATGACTGTGAGAGATTCTGTGAACCATTTCCAGAATAAAGGCAGCAGATGACTGATGTTAAAAGCTTGACCGTAGCTGCCAAACTATCCAGCTCCCTTCCATATCTGGAAAGATCCTATTCCCTTTGCCAAGTGCTCACTGGAGGCACAATCTGTCTGACCCTTCATAATTCTTCCAGACCTTACCTTCACTGACAGGTAGCCTCACAGCTTTTACTCCACTATTAAATTTTCTTGGTTTTTTGCATGTGAATATGGAAACCTGCAAGCCTATCAAGTATTTCAAAGACCTGTTTCTATGAACATCAGCAAAAACAATGACTACACTGGTAAGCATATCTACTACAAAACAAGTGGACTCAGGTGATTTGCAGAAGTTTGGAGGACAAATATGTTGCTATAAAGCAGCAATTTCCCATCCAGCAAAAATACTTCTGAATGTAACATAAAATACTTCTGTAATCCAACTGAATCTGAAGACTTAATCTGGTCTGGTATCTTATTATTCACTCCCTTTATAGTTTCTTCCTCTCTCTGCTTTCTGATTCATCTTATTTTGGCAATGTAGTTTCTAAACAGAATGATGCTACTTCTATCTCAAGGAGGATACGAGCTACAAATCACTGCCAGTTCAGACAAGAATCACTATGTGCATGCCATGTTCTTACATTTCACCCTAGACTGACTACTGTCATAAACAAGATATTAAGTGAAATGATTCAGTGGTGGCCATGCTTATATTCTTATATTTTAGCCACTTACTGTGATTTACTTAGATTAGAGGTATCCATATGTGAGAAATTTTGCTTTTTCTAATGTCACAACTACACAGAGTGTATTCCTAGGTTTATATTGTTTCAGCTCAGCAGACAGACCTTTGTAGGATGAAGTTGCAAGGCTTATAAGTCTCAGATCCGAGTCTAAAGAGCCAATATAATTAGACTCTCCTAGCTTTCATCTAGCTAGAAATAACCCTGACGTAACTTCAGTACATGTTCTCCCAAGTAATGAGAAGATCATTACAAACAGAAAGAAACTTATAATGTGTCCAAAAAATGTGAAGTCATTGATGTCAATCTACAGTGTTGGACAATAAATTCACAATTGGCATACCAACATGTCAAGAGCAACCACAAGCCAAATTCTTAACTTCCATATGGTCACTCGGCATGGCTGGAGTACTGGAGTGCTCAGGCAATTTCTTGCTAACAAAGCGCTGTTGGGAGCCATAACTAACCAGCTGTCATAATTTAGACTGTGTTTGGCATAGGATCAGCCCTAAGGACCGAAAGTCACTGTTGTTCCATTGTGTACCTTAGTTGTGGGCCTGCAGAACTTATCTGTGGCATAAACAACAACCAAAGAAAAGCCCATACATTAAAACCAGTGCCTCACACACTCTTTGGACATAGTTGATTTTTGTAACACATTTAAGAAAAAAAACAAAACCAACTTCAATACACCTCTCTTTTGCATATTTTTTCCCTGACAGAGCAGTTCAATTGATCTATATGATGACACATCATAGTTACTGAAAATAACAGTTTTCTCAAAGTTACAAGACTACCAGATAAGTTCCAAGGCCTCAGAGGCTTAAAAAACTGCAGACAGAAATTAGACTGAGGGAAATAAATGTACTTTGTTTGGCAATTTATTACTTTTGTTTTTTAAATCTAAACCACTAAAGTCTATATATTTGTGCTTGACAGTACACTAATTTCTAACTAGTCTTGTTTATCCCTGTAATTCAGATGTGTTGTCAGCCACATATAGATTAAGAATCTCTTCTGCTCTGACGTTTACCTGTGACCACTGCAAATACTTGCTAATGTGTGTGCTTTCCACAGAAGGAAAACAGTCCCTTACTTGATCAGTTTATTCTGCACAAAGAAAGTAATCTGAAAAAGGTTAGTATGCCTGTTGGGATACAGGCTTTGGAGACATCCCAAAGAATGCACAGACATCTAACAGTATGCCTGAAAAGGCATGTGACTAGTGATAATCTCCCATATGTCACGATTATAACCTCAGGCAGGGAGAGAGAGAGAGATTGCACTAAACATCATATGTTTCTCTACAGTAAGATCTGGGGAAAGATAAGCTCTTTTCCCTTGAAGCATTCCCTTCATAATTAGCTTTTAATTTTATCATCTATCTTCATTTATGGTCTTTTAAATATATATTTATTATTATCTTAACTGACAGTTTGTCTTTAGCAAATGACCTTCACCTTCAAAATATTCTTTATGGACAGACCATACAATGTTGCAAGAAACAAGCAATGTTGCAAGCTTTAAGATTCATGAGAGAACAAGTAGTTGCTTGATAATAATTTACTTAGTAACAGTGAATAGGAAGTAGTACAGCCTGTAATTCTAATGATTCGTTTATCTGGTTTTATAATAAGCCATTTCTACAATTTTTATTGATATTTCCTTTTTGTCATTAAATACACTAATAGGTATTATTCATCTGATCTTTCTGGGATCATATTCCCAAGAAAGCTCATGAATGTCAGTGAGAAATACTGCAACCCCACGGAAGAGTCAACTAACAATCTAGTGCTCAGAAAACACACTCTAGTGACTAACACCATCCCTTAGCATCCTGGATGTCTGAACAAATGGAACATCAACAGAGAGGTAACAAGTCAGGTCTAGTCATATGGACTGCTGAAGTCTTTTAATATCACATATGTGAAGTGTAAGCTTTAGGGTGTAAAAGGAATTCTTCATCTCTGAAGTATAAATGACAAAGCCAAGAAAGATGCAACCAAGAAAGGAAGTGCTTTTTGTGCTATATGTGTGCTGTATTGTAGAAAAAGACAAAAGTTCCAAACAAACCTTAAGGATGCACTGTTTCATTACTTGCATTAAAATGTGTTCACAAGCCATTCACAATGTGACAGCTACTTGACTAGGATTACTTTATTAGAAGAGTTCAGCAAAAATATTTTAGCTACAGTGTAAAACTAAATGTTATGATCTCAGAACAGGCTTCCTTCAGATCTTAACCTAGGTTATTAATTAATTGGATTGATCAGGAAAAATACTCCATGAGAATGCAAAAATCCAGAAACAGTATCTCAGGCACAGTCAAATTCATTTCTACCAAAAGTGTATTTTCCCTCACTTCATTTCTTTTTAGGGATACACTCAACGGAGGCAATAATCAGCTCCAGCTGGGGAAGCTTCTTAATTTTTTTGTTTGTTTTAACTAACTGAGTACTCCTACTACATGGTGATATGAGCACTTCAGCATCATCACATTAATATGCAAAATTTAATGTCACAGCAATAAGCAAAATTACTGTTTTGTATTTTAATATATACATTTTTAATCACCTTTTGTTGAACCTTTGTTTTTTGGTTTGCATGTTTACTTTTACTAAATAGAAGATTAAAAATTATGAACAGAAAATACACTGTATATTTTTCAGACATGAAAGCAGGGGAATTAGACTCTTTGCAGATGTGCTATAGCAATTATTGAACATGAATACTCAAGTAATTACTATGTTAAATATCTTATTCAAATAGGCAGAGTACAAATTAAAGCTACCCTAGTTTGTCTGAAATCCATAGCTTGCTCTGAAGCGGCAATTCGGTCTTTTTTTTTTCTTTTTTCTTTCTTTTTTTTTTTTTAACAAAAAGCATTCACATTCATTGTTCTAAGTAAACTGGTCTCCATTTACTGCCTCTTTGTACCTTTTGACATCATACCAAGAAGGAGAAGGGGCATATCTACTCAAGCTACTGAATAGAAACAAATAGACTAAATTAAAATAGACTAACTAGAAACAAAATTTATGGTTAACGCAGTATGAATAGGATGCTGAAACAAGTCGTACAGAATGTTTTTTCCATCCTGAATGTCCATGGGATCATGAACAAAAAGATAGAAAAGTTACACTCTGTCTGACTAAAATTAATAACAAAGGGTTGTCTGGATGAACCACATACGGGTTCTAGTGGAGCCAGCCCTGAAATTTCAGGTGTATAAAGTGCCTTCTTTCTCTTCACTTATCTTCAAATTTTAATCAGTTAATTTATTTTTCCATCCATCCATAATAATCCACAAAAATGTGATATCTTAAATGGTATGGACTGAAAGAGTTCCCCGCTCTGAATATCTCAACACTAAAAAAAAACAGGTATTCCTTTTAATGTATTTTCTACAAACTGAGTCACCAGCTAAAACCAAGCTGTAACAGCACTGCTGTCACTGTAGGAGTAAGCAAATATGCAGCCATCTTGTTTCCAGACCAGTCCCCAAAGGAGTGTTAGGCCCCCAAAGGGACTTAGAAGTAGGCACTTAGCTGTTCAGAATAGCCAGATTTAGTCATTTCTGCATAACATCAGAAGTAAACTTTCTTAGGAAACTAAGGAAATTGCTGACTCCAGGTGGCAATTGAGGATTTAAATGTTGTACTTTGACTAAAGCAGCAATTAAGTTATCCTAAGTTATCCATGGAACAGATGGCATCTTAGGAGAAGAAATGATGGATACATAATTTCATTGAGTAATTTTAGATAGATGGATTTGGGAGGCGTACCTTAAAAATTTAATGCAATACTAATACTCTGAAATCAATATATCAACACTACAGGTTATCTTAAAATAAGAATACTCTGTAATAGATTCGAGACTACTTCCTTCAGGACTTTCTTTTATAAGAAAAACATATTTAGTTCTGGTTAGTACTTGGACAGTATATTTAAAACCAGAGATTAATATGCCATGGTATAGTTTTAACAATTCTAGTAGACTGAGTGCGTAACCAGCAAAACTAAAGATACAGTTTTGGTTAACTAGAAGAGAGCAAAAGAAGAACAACATGGAATATCCAAATTCTTAAAGAACATGGATGAGGTATCTGATTGACATATACCTCAAAGGGGTAAAAGAGTTTTTCTAAACATATCAAACTTCAGAAATTATATACACTAAGCTACAATGAAAATAACACTGAAAATGAAATAAAAATACATTTAGGGAGAAAATAATCCTGCTTGCTTTAGATCTTTAAAAGTTACTCACCTATTCTAAGCAAGGTTATTCATAGAGACTCACTTTATACTCATCAGAAAAGGAAAAAGATATTATTTTCAGAGAACAATTCTGCCAGCTAGCCAAATTTTACACTAACTACAGAAGTGAACTAAAAGACTTCGTCAGGTTGTATGACTGGCTTCTGTCTTCTGAAGTTAGGCAAGATGAATGACATGGTTAAGGACAGAACGATGAGTGATTTCAGATAAATTCATCCAAGGAATCTGATAATGGTGCCTGCTAAGCTGGTGATCTTTTTACACTCAAATAATAGTTTCTGTTGGAAACTGCTTTTCTGTAAACATAAAACCTTTTGGGGAGAACTTTCAACTGCAAGGACAAAACACTTTCATTAAACAGCAGGATGGGAACAGGATGAGGAAATTAAACATCCTGAGCACTGTCACTGACCATGCACCTCCCACCTTGCAGACTTTGGATGAGCTCAGGAAATAAAGAAAGAAGTGAGGAAAAGAAAGACTTCTACCTTTCACTTCTACCTGACTCTCTGGAATATTCTTTTCTCAGTGTTATGCTCTGGGAAAACATGTAATTGGGCCTGAATAGGTTTTTATGGGGCCCTCTGCCACCCCCTCATCTTCTCCACTGAGAAGGAGAATAAAAATAAATTTATTTCATTTTCATCTTAATTTAAGGTAGCCTTTTTTGTTGCTTGCATAAATATGTATTTTAGATACTGTTAAGCATTCTCAAGGCCTGGAATGAAATGAAGTCAATTGAGAGCTAAGGAATGGCATGTTGTAGGATATCACAAGCCATATGTTATTTGTCACGGATAATTCCTACTAGATCAGGATCGAAAGGAGAATAATAACTAGCCGTTCTGTGCTCTGGAAGCAAAAGAATGACCAGATTATGGTCATTCTATGATGAATGCTATGAGAGAGTTGTTGGGAAGTCAGAGTATATGTCAAGCTAACCATCAATGTCTCTTAAAATTCATGTAATAAAATTAATTTGAATAATTGCTTTAAACCATGGCTTGATGGCTTTAAACCACAACAAAAGATCTTAAAATGAAAGGACAAAAAGACTAATGACAGAGGACTCAACATAACCAACTAAAGATCTTAGGGTTAGGTCTAGTTGTATTTAACAACCTCATTATCGTGCGGAAATGACACACAGGGATCACAGAGATTAGAAATACAATGAGAGAAAAACATTGCATGTAGTTTCACACTACCTTATTTAAAGAGAAACATCCTGAGGAGTGAAGCCCCACTGCTAAACCTCAGGCCTGAAACCTAATAATGACAAAGATGTGTTCTCCCCTTCAGAACATTAAAAGGGATTGTATGTTCTGATCTAGGGCCACCTAATAAGCACTTACTTCTCTGCTATCTGTGATAAAAATCAATGCTAGGCAGATAGCAAGGTGTAACATAGATGTTACACCTTTACAATAATGTCCAACAATAGAGGAGTCCTGCTGTTGGGGCGGAATCAACTCTGAAGACCTGTTGTGGTGGTTCCACCAGCTGTGATTTAAAAGCGATAGGCTTATTTTTATTACAAGTTTATATCATCAACTGTAGCCATGCACTAAAAGAAATCGGAGGAAATATTAAATTATAAAGACATTAAGAAATAATAAGATGAGATAATAGTTCCCTTTTCACTTGAAACTGCTTATTTTTACCATAATGCATAACAGGTAACTCTTGCCTCAAAGATCATATTCTCAAAAATTGTTTTTCCTTAATCTTATCCTCCTCTGTTAGAGAAAATTTTTAAATCGTCTCTGCCACATCATAAATGCAGAGAAATTCCTCATTTAATTTGAAATCCATAAGCTTCAGTGGGAACAGGCCATCACTTCACATTAGCATACCTTTAACTAAAAGCTAAGATATACGCATATAACTAAAACAGAAAGTTTTTAATAAATTTGAAGTCTTCAGGTAATTTAACCTGGATAAAAATTTAAAAGGCAAATCTACTGAAAGAATAAGTCTCAAACCTTTACAACACTGATTATACCTTGTTTCAAGAACTTATTTCTGTGAATTGTAGTCATCAACTTTGCTCAGAAATAAACTTTACCTCAAATTAAAAAACAAACAAACCAAGAAACCCCAAAATCACCCCCGAAAAAGCAAAGCAAAAAGGCAATGGGAAGAGAAAGTAAGGTAGATTTGCTAAAAAAAAAAAAAAAAAATGTTCTCGTAGAATGTAATTTTTTTTCTAATATGGCTTTTGATTCTTTGTTATTTAAGCCAACTGTAATGTTTAGAAAACCTTACAGCCTAGCTCCTTTGGGTTTTGTGGTCTTTTAAGACTGAAAATAGACTTCCTGAATGTATGTAAATGTGCATGTTTTAAGTTAGTTTCAACAGGCTAGTTCTGTGTATTATAACTTTAAAACTAAGATCCAAATTTCAGATTTTCTGGTCACAGTTTTGTTTAAGATACTGATTAAATGGTTACAGGTTCAGAGCACCACACCACATTTAACTGTTCCTCTTAATTTACTTCATGTCGTTTGTTTTTTGTTTTTTTTTTTTTGTCTGGGTGTTGGTGGGTTTTTTGGGTAGATTGTTTTGGGTGTCTGGATTTTTTGGTGTGCCTTTTCTTTTTTTTTTTTTTTTTGGTACAGCTGTTTGTTCCTGTACAACTACCTCTTTAAAAATATAGCTCTATACTTTGTGTATGCTGAGCATGATTGATACAAAGTTGAAGAAGTAACCAGAAGAACTGGAGGCAAGCAAGCTGTTAAGACCCCAGATGGCTGATGCAGGGAAAAACCTTTCCATGCCAGGAAGATGTTTGGACATGTGAAAGCTGAATGACTTTGTTTATTGCAGAAAATGGTAACCAGATAATCACATTAACGTGTTCGATTCTATGGCAAAGGGAAAGTCTTGTCATCACATGAAAATTGAATCACTAATGCTTCAGAGCATCTACTGCCTCTTAGCATCTCATCTCATCTCATTATTTGAACGGCAGGGAGTCCATTCTGGATTTTGTGGCTTTTATTAATTGAAGCACATAGCTAATTTCACCCATATTTTAACTATTTTAATTACACTATGGCTTTAATGTATATCTACATAATACATTGCCTAGGATATTGGAGACAAACAAATATAAGAGTAAAAAACAAACAAACAAACAAAAAACCACAACAGGAACTCCTATCACTAACATAATACTTAGCCAGTACGTGAGTTGCAAGTCTCAGAAGTTAACATAGGAACAAGCATGGTATAATTGTCTTGTAAACAGATGAGAGAACAAGATACTATTTTCATGACAAAGTGAATTGATGTATGGTATTTTATTTCTAAGAGTACAGTAGAACTAAAATAATTTTCTACACAGGTAGAATTTAAAGCACAATTACTCATAAACATTAGCTCTAATTTAAGAATTCATTTTTCAGAATGTCCTGAGAGAACAAACTGACCGGGAGCAACCAAGACCATAAAGACAACCAGAAGACAGAGCTGAACGTTATCAATGCAAAAGCAGTGCTATGGTTCAGTAGTTGCCACAAAGGAGCTAGGGGAAAGAAATCAGCAGACTTTCTAGCATTATTCTATGCCTTGTAAGTATAAATTAATATATAAAAGAATCTATATGTTCCTTGGGATCTTTGAAATGCCAGTTGCTGTTAGTTCCTTGCTTCAGTAAAACACAGTGAATTAAATAATACCCCAAACTTATTAATGTCATGTGTTTGATGGTACCAGCAACAGCACTGCTGTGTTCATTTTGTATATTTCTGCTTCAATAATCTGTGAACATCCTGCAGCAAATTTTCATGTATTTTCTATTGACCAATTCAGCAGAAAACATCCTGGCAAAGCAGATCTCTGAATGTATTAGATTAAGTTACAATTTAGAGGAAACTGTAAATGGTAACTGTACATAGAAGGCTACAACTGCAAATTCACTATCTGATCTAACACCCATCTATTCAGCTGGACACTTTCAGCACAATTCACTGTGACTTAGTTGCATAGGGAAAGTTCAGGGCTTAAAAAAAAAAAAAAAAAAAGAGGACAGCAGTAAAACCACTGCCCTTAGTAAAGTGTACTACCTGACACAATTATTTTGATAATGCACAGAATTATGAAAATAAATTCTTAGAATTAGGATTATGATAAAAAGTTATACTACACTAACTACAGAGTAAGATTCTTCCGATGAACATTTTTCTTCATGGCACCTAGTTGCAATCGTGTGTTCAGTTTCCTGCAGCTGAGCTTTGAAGCAGCTCTTTTACTAATCTTTTACTGCATCGCTACGATGCAGTTCCTGGGAAAAATAAATTTAACTTAATTCTTTCGACTTCATTGTTTTAGTAATCAATTAAAATGCTCATTGTTTTCAGAAAACTGTCAGGAGACTTACAGTGAAAAATAATACATTTTGTATCGTCTAATTAGCTAAATTGCAATATTAAATAAAAGAGACACCTACCTGTAGTGACAATCAAATATTGTCACTAATCTTGATCTATAGGGATTTTCCATTTTTTCCTCTTTTTTTTTTTTTATGATAGCTTGCAAAATGCTAATTTTAATGAGGTTTATGCAAATACAGTCAGAGAAATACTCCATATGACATGTATTCACACCATATTTTCCCACTCTGAAAACTACAGTACTCACTGTTTTCTACAAAAGAGATACAAGAAGTGAATTAAGCAAGGGGGATCATTACCACTCTAGAGCAATCTTGATGAAAGGAACAGATTCTAGACCAGCTGAATAGCTGTCAGAGTACTCACTTACAGGTCAACTTGACCCTGAATCTCAGTGCACACAGGAGACATGGTTGGCTGAAAGGCTGTGTCATTGCTTCTGAGCAAAGATAGCAGCATTCTAACAGAGCAACAGAAAAAAAATATTTGTCTGTGAAGATTTCAGTCTCCGGTGCTTAAATGTTTTCATGACTTCAAGAAGCTGACAGTTAACTTTTTCAGTGTAATTCAATAAAGTTATTTTCTCCATTACTAATATGGATTTACTGCCTAAAATAATAGCCTAGTAAAGCCCAGGTTGTAAATGACTTTGCATGTTAGATATAGCTCTAAATTTTATTGGTGTTGATAAATTGTTGTTTGAAAGCAGCAAAAATGCACAAAGCCAAAAGATGATTTAACAGATTTTTATGATGCTTTTGGGTATGTTTTTTGAGGTACAAAATACTTGGGCTTGGGCTATTGCATGACAGGAATGCCTCAGCTTCACTTTAAAGCCAAAGGCAAAATAATTTTCTCTTGTCACCAAACAGGAGAGCACTGAAGCTCTGAAGGCAGAAGCAACTTGCTTGTAAACATCATTACACAGCATTCTAAGATGAAAGAGCAATCTTGACAGATACCACATGATGTTCATTTAAGCTCTCAATGTCAAAGATCTTACTTCTGCCTCTTGTTGTGAACTTTGGAGGCACAGGAAGCTGAAGCACAGTAAGGTACTCAGCAGATCAAATTCTGTTCTAGTACTAAATATCTAAACTATTAGTGAAAACTTTGATTCAGTGTGTGCTTTAGAGCATTTATTTGGTTATTAGTGCGAACAGAGCTCAAGGACAATTCATGTTCAATTCATGCTGGATTTCTGTGAGAAAAGTGCTTTAAGATAATTAGTGCTGACTCCTCCTCCATATTGCCAATAAATATAATTTACTCTAAGTATTAATTAAGTAGACTAGGGGCAGAACTTGCAATAAGTAGTGTTTTAATTTAAAGATCAGTGTGGTGATAAAATTGCTTCAATGTTTTATACGAAACATTTATCCATGCCTGTAATTAAAGGTATTGTTGAGAAAGACATATGATTAAGGAGTTGGGCTTTTTTTAAATGCACTCTCCCCTCCCCCATTCAGTCTCAAGCACACAAAATCTCTAATTCACCGTCTTGAAAATAAAGTATCTCACGAGTTTGCAAAGTGAATAAATGAAATCATCCATCCATGAATATTTCCCTCCAAGTATTCTATCCTCACTAACACCTGCTCCTTTTTACAGTTGCTCAGAAAAGCAGTCAACTGCTGTAAGCAACTGTAAGCTCTCATATTGACAAATACTATCTGTGATCCACTGACTTGCCAGCCCCAGTTTTGCCATTCCCTGTAGGACAATCTCTCTAAAGAGCATCCACTTGATTGATGTATGGAAACTCAGTTTTTCTGTAGCAGTTCCTGTGTGGACAAACATTGAAAAGTTGTGTATACTGTACAGAAAAAGAAACAAACATAAATATCTAAGCTATCCCCAAACCTAGGAACTTTCTGAACAAAAGTCTTTAAGTATTTATACACTAGAGAAATGATAACGTGTTGTTTGTTTCCTATGAACATGCTCCAAAAGCAGCACTCTCATCTACAATATAGTGATCACCCAGGGAGCCAAGTTTTGTCCCAGAATCATTGCACTGGATCTGCTTTCTTCACAGAGAGAAGAAAATGCAACATTCCAGTTTAAACTAATAAAATCCTGATCACTTAGTGCAATTCCCCAGATGTATATCTACCTAACTTTTTAACAGTTGTTAAAGTGACTCTTCTAGCGCTGGAGTCATGAAAGCCATCATATTCTAATTTTCTGAAAGCTTGATAGATACAATATTCTTAGTATAGATGAAGTGTAATGAAGCACTTTCTTTCCCATAGGAAAGTCTTCCACTCATATTCTTTGATGCCAACTAACCTTCACATCTGCTATTTCCCTATTGATGGCTACAACTTGGCACTTTTGTAGAGTGTCTGATGAGGCAATTCTATTCAAAGACACCACTTCCTCTTCAACAAAAGGAGCACAGTAAAATAGCAGTGTTTCCTATACCTCCAGGGGAAATGCTGTGTGCAAATTATGCAAACAAACACGTAGCCATCCTTTATATGTGTGTATGTGGAGAAGAGAAGCGTTTGTTCTTCTTACACTGAACTATTGCCTATGTAAAAATATGCAAAGTATATATGGTTTTGAATTTTTTAAGCAAATGAGAAGTCATTCTGGGTCCTACTTAAAACATCCATCTCAAAATACATGGTGTTCACTATGGAAATAAGTTTGAAATTAGTAATCACTTAAACTTAAAAGATGATCCAAACATATATTTACAAATCAGTAATGCACATTAGACAATATCAGAACAAAGTGGGTGTTTGTTTTGCTCTCCTTGAATACAAAGACATCAAAGAATTTTTTTCAAGTGAAATTAAACAATTTCTTCTTGACACATATTACACTATTGAAATATTTCATTTGATGTTAAAATGGTAAGTAATAACAATTATCTTGTAGTCCTCATTTATAATGCTGTAGGAAACACCAGCATGACAAAAAGAAAAGCACTGCATGTTTCAATTAAAGGTCAAATATAATATTTTAGTTTCAAACAGATTGGAACTATTAAATCATTGATTTGGCTTTCCTCTAGTTTCACATCCAGAGGCTTGGACATTTAATTAATTTTCTGGGTTTTTTTTTTTTTTTTTTTTTGTGAAACTTCTGATTCTTTAACATTTAATGACCACAATTTGTTATGTGTAGTCTTACTTGGAATTAGTTCTTTTTTTCACCTCTTCAGCCAACCTTTCTACTAAAGAGTAGAATCAGACATAATTTGTTCTACTGACAATATTTTGGCAAAACTGCTAAAGATTCTCACTAACATATATCCAAATCAAGACTATGATTCACTTGTAACAGTTAACAAAATAGGGCCAGGACAGAGGCCCATAATTGTCCATATAATCTATTAGCATGAAGCCTGGAACAGTTTTGGCCTGTCCTAAGGAATAACCTCTCAAAAGATATCTGGGTTCCACCTCAAGATAACAGCTCAGGAGATATCAAGTACATATCAAAGACTGTTCCTAATAGTGTATTTGTTGACGATCTCTTAATATTGAGCGAAAATAGTCACTCCTAATATTGAGTAACTTTGACTTTAAAAATGGTCCTGGTGTCCTTTATTTACTACTAAAAATATAGCCTGAAAGCATACAAAATACAGACATGTAATACACTTGGAACAATATACTGGAAACAATATATAAAGATTTCTTTATACATTTTACTTTAGTCTTTAAGCAATCCACTTCAAAATTGTTACTTCAAAATGTTTGGTCAGAAATCATTATTTTTTTAACAATGATTTTTAAGACACTGGAACAGGCTTCCTAAAGAGGTGGTTGATGTCCCATGCCTGTCAGTGTTTAAAAGGCATTTGGACAATGTCCTTAATATTTTGCTTTAACTTTCGGTCAGCCCTGAAGTGGTCAGGCAACTGGACTAGATGATCATTGTATGTTCCTTCCAACTGAAATATTCTATTCTAATCTATCCTGTCTTTAATAATTTTCCCTCTGTTTCATCTTCTAACCAAGAAGACCAAAAGTACAGAAAAATAAAATTTACAAAGCAAAATTAACAATTCAGAGTCTGTTAGAAGGTATAGTTTGTTGGGCATCTGTGCAAATTTTATTTTTTCTGTAAACAGGGTTGTTAATTTTGCTGTGTCAGCCTGCTAATCTGCCATATGTGTGCAGAAACCCAAACGTGAATAGAACTTGACCATACAATTAAAGAAACAGGAATCAATAACTGCAGCATTGTCATCTTTGGGCTTAAAGGTGATTCCGTGTTCTAAAAATTTACTATGCCAATTCTTTTTTTTGCTTATTCTTGCTATTCTTTTTAAATCCAGGAAAAACAAACAAACAACTTTAGAGCATGATCTCTTTCTTCTAAATGCATTAAGAATTGTTCTAACAGCTGTAAATTAAACCATATCAGAATTTTGGGAATGCAAATACTATCTTACAGAATGACAACATAAAAATGTTTGGAACCTGAAGTGGTTTTAGAATGATAATCTCTAGATATTCTCTTTTTGTTCATCATTTCTAGATTAACGCCTACTGGGCTTTAATAATTCAGTTGAGCCAATTTGCTGTACTCTTCAATTTAAAGTTTCCACGAAAATTCTGGCACAAAATATGTCAAGATTACTACATACTTCCAGCAAAATATGCAAACAATGCAAACACATTACTGGTGCACATATCAAAAGCCTGCATCTGTCACCCTAATTTAATAGAGAAAAATTAATCGGACTCATAAATGTAAAAAAAAAATGACAAGCTATACAGCAGATGACATAGAAACATCTGCCCTGCTGGTAGAGGATAAACATACTTCAACCTCTAATATGATCAAGCATATGGAGTCACATGAGGAAAGCAAAATGGTGGATTGTGTTTATTGTTTGTTATTTTTAATTTTGTTTTTGAAAGACAGGTTTTTGCAGTCACTGGTTTACTTTTAGGAACATTATAACCAGTTCAATCTTTTTAAAGTATGATGCTTACAAACACAAACCAGAATATTGGTCATAGCCCAACTCAGACTGTAAGCCAAAATGTGAACATTTTCTGTAATTTGAAAAATAATTTTCTCTTTTTGTGTGTGTGTGCGTGTGTGTGTCTTCATTTCAGTGCTGACATGTAAGAAAATAAACTCTTCATAGATATCAACGATCTAAACTAAGACAAATATCTCCACAGTATTAGTTAATTCAGTCAGTTTTATTATGGATTTGTATTATTCCTTGTAAAATAATTAATTTACATACATAGATATTTTTTAATCACGGCTTCTCCTTACAGTCATACTGCAGTTCATACATATAGGAAAGTTGTCTAGTGCTTAAACAGTGAACAGGAATTTTATAGGATTTATCTTACATACTTGCAGCCACCTGCACATTAGGCATCTGTAACAAGGTACTAATCTAAGCTTCTCTATAGCAAATGGGAAAAGTTCTGTAACTTTGGAGAATACCGTCCTTCTAGGATGATTACTTAAGGTAGAAAACAAGAAGTGCTTTCTGATGCCTTTCAGTTTCTTTCTCGTGCCGATAAAAGGACTAGATGACTACTCGAGAGCAGAGCAAGTATCTTTATTTAGAAGTGAGGAGAAACCTGCCCTACATGTTTCAAAACATCTTTCATAGTAAAACAAATCATCTGGGAGTTCTATTTCCCATCTTTGAGACCAAAACATAGGATCCTATTATGTCTTCCTATTAAATCTCAATCAACAGTTGAGAGTCTTTCTTTAATAATCCACTGTTTTACCAATCTGCTGCTAGTACAATCCTACCCTACATATTTCAAGAAACTTCAAGAATAAAACCTATTCACAGTTTTACTCATTATCATTTTAGGGATGCCACGCTTATATCTACAAAAGAAAAATACATTACCCTTGGTATACATTTTAACTATGAAGTAAAACTAGATACATTAACAGTTGATAATATTATTAAAACAGGGGTTATGTATTGCAATACAACGTAAGCAAATAGAATATTAAAAAATAGAATGACAAATACACAGTAAAAGGAGGCCTTTAATGACTTGATTCCATCACTAATGTCAACAAATGTAAAAATAACAAAACACATCTCAAATCTCATTATATTATAAATGCAAAATTTATGGGTTATGGCGGTGGTGGTGTTAGATTTATTTCACTAACAGTTAAAGATTTAAATTATCAAAGTCATTCTGTATTTCTGAAAGGACAGATGAAGACCTGAAGCTTAAGTCTAAGAGTCTTAATGTTTTTTCGAAGCGTTAAGACATTTATTTGAGTATTTAGAAATCAAGCTCTATCTTGGAAATAAATTCAGAAATCCATTATTAGCTGAATAAGAATGAAAAAAATAATGGCCTCCATACTGCTTATGAGATGAGCCTTACAATTTCCCTTCAATCCTCCTTTCGTATTTGTACCACTGATACAGCCAAATATTCTTGACTATGCAAAGGCTGTACAAAAAAAAAAAAAAAGAAAAAAAAAAGTCTCTAATTTCAGAAGAGAGGTTTCTTGTATGAGGCGGCCATGATTGGAAAGGGAATCTATAACTGACATTTCAGTGTTTCCTCTGCTAACTTCTGATTTTATGGGTAGCCAAACCCCTGACTAGAATATCATTGTTGGATTGCACATCTATAATGAACTACACTCAGTGTCTCAGTACTTCAAGGGAAAAAAAGGCTGCATCAGCAACACTAAGTGTAGCCATAAAATAAATTAAGGAATCAAACTGCTATTTTTGGTCAAGCCAAGTAAATTCCTCAGCAATTCAACCTGAACAGATATACACTTGAATGATAACTGGCTGGATGGGCTTAGATAGAAGTTCTACAATCAAAGAAACTATTCTCAGAGCTTCTTTGCTGAATAAGTTAAAAGGGGGAAAGAAGAGTTAGACAGCCTTCCCAACAAATCACAGAAAATGTTTGGCGTTAATCTTCCCTCTTCAAGGAAGTTCCATTAGGGATGCATCTTTCTTTTTCGGAAAGTGGAAATGGACAAAAAAAGTACTTGAAAATTCTATCATATACTAGTTTCTTAAGAGTTTTGGAAGATCCCTCGTAAGTCAAGGAAGGGGAGTGTCTTTGGTATCAAAAAATAAAAAAAAAATGAAGGGCCAAGAAAAAGATAGACAGCAAGAGCAACAGAAAGAGGAACGGAACAGTTTCTATATTACCACTGGCCTTCTGTTGCACAAGAAAGTAAGAGTTCTTCAAAGAAAGACCAAGAATTTCAAGTCTTCAAAATCCTGCAGGATATTTGCTGTGTTTTATAGCTCATTGAAAGGAACCAGATTTCAGTTCTTAAATGCAAAAAATAGACTATTCTAATACAAATATCTTAAGGTAAACAATACTACATCTTTTGTTAAGTTTCACAATAACTAGTTTCTAACTAGAAATAATAGTTTACTAAGAGTATGTACTAATATAATAACAGCTCTCATTCTCCCCTCAAATCATAGCGATTCCCAGAGAATTCACATAACTTATCTGGATTTTGGTTGCCAATTATATTTAAATATCTATTATGAGAACTTAAGTCAAATTCAGCATTAAAGTATATATTATTTATAGTCATCACCATTATTACAGGTGACTGTCTCAGCTTTTAAGACGTGGAAAAAATAACCTTCCCTAATTTCCTATACAATAAATTGATGAGTAAATTGAAAGATCACATGCCATATCTAAACAAATTTAAAAATGCTGAAAAATATATTGCTTATCTTTGGTCCAATGTGTTAATAGGCAGACAATCATCTGAACAATAGAGTATTCAGATCATAAAGAAATGACCGCTCATGTCTTGAACAGGTGCACTCTTTGCTGGGTAGAAAATTAGCTGGATGACCAGGCCCTAAGAATTATAGTGAATGGATTTAAATCCAGCTGACAGACAGCCACAAGCACTGTTCCTCAGGACTTAATATTCAGGCCAGTTCTGTTTAGTATCTTTAACAATTATCTACTTGAAGGGATCAAGTGCACACCCAGTAAGTTTGCAGACAACATCAAGATGGGTGGGAGTGTTGATCTGCTTGAGGGTAGAAATACCCTACAGAGGGATCTGGACAGGCTGGATTGATGGGAAATTGTATGGAGGTTCAACAAGGCTAAGTGTCACGTCTTGCATTTGGGTCGTAAAAACACCATGCAATGCTATAGGCTTGGGGAAGAGTGTCTGGGAACCTATCTGGCAGAAAAGGACCTGGGGGTGTTGGCAGACAGCTAGCTGAATATGAGCCAGCAGGGTGCTCACGTGGCCAAGAAGGCCAAAAGCATTCTGGCTTGTATCACAAATGGCATGGCTAACAAGATTATGGAAATAATTGTCCCCCTGTACTCAGTGCTGGTGAGGGCACACCTTGAATACTGTGTTCAGTTATGAGCCACTCACTACAGGAAAGACGCTGAGTTGCTGGAGTGTGTCCAAAGAAGAGCAACAAAGCTGGTGAAGGGTCTACAGAATAAGCAGTATGAGGAGCAGCTGAGGGAACTGAGGTTGTTTAACCTGAAGAAAAGGAGACTGATGGAAGACTATCGTTCTCTACAACTACCTGAAGGGAGGTTGCAGCTAGGCAGGTGTTGTTCTCTTCTCCCAAGTAACAAGTGATAAGACAAGAGGAAATGCCCTCACGTTGCATCAGGGGAGGTTCAGATTAGATATTACAAGAAATTTCTTCACCAAAAGGGTTGTCAAGCATTGCAACAGGCTATTCAGGGAAGTGGCTGAGTCACCATTCCTGGAGGTATTTAAAAGACGTGTAGATGTGGTCTTTTCCAATCTAAATGACTCCATGATTCTATGAGACTAAAGCATAGTTTAGTACATCTTTTGTATAAATTGGTAATTTACATTGTGCAGATTAACAATCTTGAATATATGAAATACAAGTTCAACTAATATATGGATACTGAAAAATGCTTAAAAGGCATTCAAATATAAAAAAAAAAAAAAAAAAAAAAAAAAAAAAAAAAAACCAAAAAAAAAAACCAAACCAAACTCTTATGTAATTATTACCTTTGGTGTATTACAAAAAGGATGGTTTAAGCAGTATTGACAAGCATTGTGTTTGGAACAATGAATAACTCTGAAGAAGAAATTAATCAGTATAATAAGACTTTAAGTGGTGTCCTGGGCAATTCTTGCACTGTAAATATTTCTTTACACAAAGCAATGCTAATACAGTGGACAACACCTCTGTAGTATCATACATAAACTGACAAGGCAGAACTAAGTGTTCACCTCTGATAATGAATGGAGGCTTTCAAGCTGCTTCAGTGGGCAAGAACTCAACACTGAAGGTTGCTCATATGGCAGGATCTCACACAAAACTAGCTAAACCAAGACACAGTTCACTCTGGAGAATTGTTTCTGAATTACATTCCCAGAATGAGTCATAGATCAAATCTGCAGACTTTATACGGCTACTTGGTGATAGATCTATTTGCTTTGAAGAGCAAGATGATTTTTATTTTCAGACTCTGATAGTTAAAAATGTTCTCAGATGTACTCTCAATTTCCTAAACAAACCCTAACTCTGAAATCTGTCTTTCATACAGAATGCTGTTTGCAGTTGAAGCATTCTCTATGATCTAGTTCAGTTCCCTTTCTCACCTTGCTCATGATCTAAAGACGCATGTAGAGAGAAAAAAGTTGAAAAGAGAAAAGGGAAGTGTTCTTGCCCTGCCTCCTGGGGGAAAGCAGCAGGAGAAGGAAAGAAAGGTGATAAGGCTAGATAGTAATTAGGTTATGCATTTCTGAGGAAAAAGCCTTGCAATCAAACCTATGATCAGAACCCAGAGTTCAGTCATTTTTTCGCAGCTGATTCTGTCAGCAGTGCCATTACAGGCCCTGAAGAGGCCAGAGAGGGAAGTGCATCAGGTGAGAGAAAGGAACCAAAATGGCTTACCAGTTAAGATAAAATCTACAATAGCACATAAGGACAACATGTATTCTGGAAGTATCTGTAATTACATTTCATATCTTCACACCTCCAAATGTCTAGGCAACAGAATTTACTTCCCAAAGGGTGCAGATTCCCAGTGGCTTTCACATGGAAACAGACACCCTTTGCTTCTCTCGCATCAATTCTAGCATTCTAGCAGTCAGAGCAGCTTTCTCCACAACTGAGAAGTAAACATGCAACAACAACAAAAAAAGATTAATTTTCAGTTGGATTAGAAAGCTAGACTGGCTCTTGCCACAGACCTATGACATGCAGAGCCAACAGAGTTGAGAGTGAAGGCAGAAGAAAAGTTTGGAGTATTCACAATTAGACTGGCTTAAGTCTATCCCAAAACAATACAACAAGAAGGCTGTTGAGAGATACGACCAGAAGCAATTTGCAGTGACTAGCAGTGATAAAACTTCATTTGACTTCAAAGGAAAAAGCCCCTACTTCTCGTGTCTTCAGTGGCATCAATATATATACTCAAAAAAAAAAAAAAAGACAGTATTAGTTTCTCTTAACTATAAAATGATTTTTCAAACATCTAGATTATAACATTCCTCTGAATCAGTTAGATTTAGTAGAAATTCTTGTCTTTTGCTAGTAAAAAATCCTTCCATAATTTAGGACTCAAAGTGTAGTCTGGATAATATTTGTATATCATCAGGCTTGACTTTCTACAGATAAATGTATAGTTAATTAGTATTTTTTTTTCCCTCTCTGGCTTCTGATTTCTTGTATCCTTTATTTCTATCCAAGTGGCAATTAGATCTTGCTATATTTTCCCACATCTTATACACTGAGAAAGACCAGCTTTATTCAGATAAACTCCATAACATACCTAACAGTATAGATCATTAATGCACATGCACTAATTAATGCATGTTGTTGTCTGATGGAATTTTGAAAAATGATACAAACGTAGGCTTCTTGCTAGTACGTTCATTTTAGCTCTAAATTATATTCATACTGAAGAAATACTTATGGAACACGAAAGCCAGATGGGACCATTGGTTGCATAGTCTAGCCCATCTGGAAGTTCTGTGGCGAGATCAGCATGAGACTTTTCCCTCTATGAATATTTGAGATAAAGCAGAAGCAGATGCTGAGCTGTGGAAAATATTAATTGATCCAAAAACAAAGACAACTTTCCCTAATGCTAACTTTTAATTTAATTTTGATGTCTCTGACTGCCTTTCAAAAATAAGTGGAGACTCAATTCATATGTTAACTATTTAATTCAATATTTTAACTATTGTGAATGACTAAGCTTGTTTTCACTGGAAAGTTATGTATATTTATTTGAGAGAACCCCAAAAAGCATTTGCATATGTTTCATTCATTTCTAAGAGCTGTATCTGGAGACAGGTGTAAATGATAAATATAAATCATGTGATTTTGGAGCATAATTACTCATGAATACCACACGTTATCTAGCAGCTTATTAAGAGTGCTTACTATCTGTATATACAGCAAAAGGCAGTATAAATCTTTGCAGAAATGAAAAGTTGATTAGTCCTTGTATTCATATTTTTCAGCCCATAATGTAGGAACAGGGGAAGGAGGTCTAAGGAATGAGGAATGGGGAAAGGAAAGGGAAAAGGCATCGGTACGGACAAAGTCAAGGGTGGAAAGGTAGTAGATTTCTACCACATTCCATCTTCTTTTACTTTCAGGCCTCAGCACTGAGATGCAATAGGCAGCCAAACATATGCTCTTATTTACTACAGGAACAGTAATGGCTCTGACAACCCAGAGAGGGTAGAAGGGTCAAAACAACATAAAACTATTTCAGTCACTTTGTCCCAGTACCTAGAGAGTTGCTTGGAATGAGGCCCTTTATGTTAATTAGTTCTGCTTTCTGCCCTCAGATTCAAAAGACAGTTCACCTCAGATAACTTAATGGTACCAAATTAATCCACATTTCTTCTATTTAAAATTCAAATGTACCACTGCTCTTGTAGTCTGTGTTAATGCATCATCTAACCTACCTACATCCACCTAGCTTCCTTGATCTATGAAAGAAATAAGCAAAACTCAGTGAGGAAAAAGTGTTTTAAGGTCTCTGGACAAAGCATGTATCTCATTCTCACTGATTCTGTCATTACAGGTTCAGTTCTTACAAGCGTATGGAGCGACAACAGACCTTGCTTTACAGGTTTGCATCTGTGCCTGCTTTTTTTGTACATGCAAAGAAGTAGGGGATAACTGAATAGGTGTTCCCGCAAAGAGGGAATAATCATGGGAAACAGGAAAAATTGCATTTCAACTGTATATGCTTCTAGCAGATAGGCCCAAACCATGACAATAAAAAATTATAAGAAAAAAGGTTAGATGGTATTTATATTAAATTCCCTTTTTAGTCAAAAGTGCCTTGTTTGTTTTTATGCATAAGAACAAGTCTGTTTTTGTTAAATTCAGATGCAAGTTACCTATAAAGTGAAATTATTTTAAAGCAAATGGAATTTACGGTATCTGCTACCAATTATTTTTTAAGCATTATCCAGATCAGCACATGGAGGCTGGGACTCAAAAAATTGTTTTCCATTAGTCACTGTCAGTCAGTGGATATATGAGAAGCTCAGAAGTGGTGCTTCATCTTTGACTTGCAACAATTCCACCAAAAAATTGATATGCACTACTAAACTTCATCATATTTTATTTGCAGCATTCAGCTGAAGGTTCTAGGTATGTATATGCCCATGTTTTTGTACATGCGTACTTACTTGTTAAACAGATAAACATAATTTGCCTATGACAACATCCAAGCCCATGTTTGAAAAACCCACTGAAGTTCTACTGGCTTTATGCATGACAATGCCAACATCACTTATGACAAATGAATAACATTCATACCTTTATTCTTGCTGCTATTCTTTCATTTATGTCAGCAGATCTGTCACTTGTAATCTGATTGCCAGCAGTGGGAAAATTCCCCTACAACTCCTTCTTTCCTTAAGATACTATTTCTGAGATTTTGCAATGTATAGGTAGAGCTTCATGTTGTTTCCTTCAACAATAGGCTGAGATGGTAACAAAATGGCTAGAGTAAGAAGCAAGGAGGCGGGGGAACATTGAAAAGGGTCATTAGCAAGGATCTTTGTGGAGAAAAAGCAGCCCAGGAAGAAACAGGGGATATTGTAGAAAAGTAGCGCTGAAGTACAAAAATGGGTCCTGAAGAAGAAAAGGAAAGAAACTGGGAAATATAAATGATAAATAGTCTATTCTAAATAGACTAATTCAGAAAATTCTAAGGTGTGTGAGTCAGCCTTCCTGAATTAGTCCCCTATCTGCTTTTCAACAAGTAATCCCAAAAAAAGATGCATTCCCTTTCGGTGCTTCAAATTCCTTATCAGCAAAACAAGGATATAAAATATGTGAAAATATATGACTGTCAGAGAGAGCTGAGAGGACCTTTCATTCATGATATAGAAGTAATTACACTAATCTACTGCTACTACAGAGTGAAAAATTACTTTGTTTTTTTACTATTTGGCATGCAAATGCCTAATTAACCATAACTGAAGAAAGTTCTATTGTACATAGTACTGTACAAAAACAAAGAAAAGAAAAAATTCTGAGATTGAAAGGTACAAATATGAAAAATGATTACAAATTAAAGGTACACAGCAACTTAACACAAAAAACATCTTAAAATTGTAGACTAGATATAAGTATACACGCTATAGTAGTTTCTTTGTGTGTGATGATGGAGAACTCCGGTAAAAATAGAAACAGGTTGGAATTAACATTGTTGTCCTCAATTTCGGAACTGTCATTCAACAAGAAGACAGATATTGTGATTTTGAGAAATAGACTGAGACAGTACAGAAATCAGAGGCAATAAAACATCTTTTTATCCAACAGTCTTTTTATCCAACAACAGCTAGTTTAAGATAAGTACCTTTTACAAAAATAATAAATGCTTTTTATTTTATTCCAAAGAAGAAGAAAGAGAGGCTTCTGAAACTTGAAAGTGGTCAACAGTGACAAAAGCAGCCAAAGAGAAAGGAAGAAAAGTTCATAACTAAGAAAAAACTGAAAAACACCAAAACACATATGAGAGCCTAACTAAGAGCCTAGCAGCAGATATGGCTTAGAATTTACTCTCACATTTATTTCCTTCTAGTTCTTGGATAATACTAAGGTTTTCTTTGTTGTTCCCAATGAAACAGCCCACCAGACACACAAGGCATACAACGGACTTATAAAACTACTTCCTTTATGTGATCACGCTAGATAAATAGATCTTAAGAGGAGAGAGGACTTAAATTTCCTCTGCTTTCTGGCTTCTAAAAGGAGTTGTAGTATCTTGTTTCTCAGACCATCAAGAGGCATAAGGTGATCTGGAGGACTTAACAAACCTCTGGAGACAACACTGTCCTTTTTCATCAAAGCTATTTCACAGGGATGTTTGACTCACAAGGGTAAAAGCATATTCAGTGTATATCCCCTGTGCTCTCCAAGATTTTAACTTTAGCGAGCTTTAATCTAGCAGTTTGCCTGATTCCCATTTAGGTTCTCCTTCAAAATATGTTCTTTTTTTTAGCACCATCCAGCTTTGGCTGGGTTCCAGAGTTTTTTAAGAAAGAATTCAATGGACTGCTATACAGATAATTTATGCAGAAATTACTGTCAGTCTCACGGGCAGCTACTGAGCCTCACTGTGATTGGAACTAATAACTATTACCAAGATACAATAATTCCATTTAACATTAGGAAACCATCTGGTGCCTTAATTTCTTGTCATAATATAAAGCCACTGTTTTACTCAATTCACTCTCATTAAAACAAGACAAAGCACCTAAGGAAAAACATATACACAGATGATAAATTTATCCTCTCAATCATCTTTGTGTTATGCCCCCTAGAAGTCATACTCTCATAGATTTTTGTAGTAGAAGGGTACTACTAAAATCTAATCTGAGCTCCTGTATAATGCAGGCTATCTATTTCATTGAGTAGCCTCTAAATCAAAAGAATATGTGTTTGGGTTATGCTGTATCTATTTTCCTCATAATGACTGCATGCTATGGGTGAATCCAGGCCATTACTAGGAAAGTTGTAGTAGTGGCTAATTACTGTCACTGTTAAAAA
The DNA here is from genome assembly GCA_009806455.1 of Tetrax tetrax. Taxonomy (NCBI): domain Eukaryota; kingdom Metazoa; phylum Chordata; class Aves; order Otidiformes; family Otididae; genus Tetrax; species Tetrax tetrax. The sequence goes on from WHYT01016710.1 coordinate 253,153, forward strand.
TATGCACCTTATCTCTAGTCTGAATTTGCCTAATTTCAGCTTTGAAACATTAGATCACATTATGCTTTTTTTTCTGCTAGATTAAACAGTCATCTACTGTCAAGAGTCTCGTTTGCATTAAGGCACTTACAGACCATGATCAAGTCACCCCTCAACCTTCTCTTCAGCAGATTAAACAGATCTTCTTCAGCCTCTAACTACAATGCTTATTTCCAGACTTGCAGTCATTCTTTCACCTTTAATGAACTCTTTCCAATTTTAATCATATTTTCAAAGTGTGGTAGTCAGAACAGGATACAATAGTTCATTAATTGTTTCCCTAATACCATATAAAAAGGCAGTGTTGCTTCCTACTGGATACTTACTTGTCTACATATCAGAGAATACAATAGATACCATTTAAAAATCTCCTTTAGCTTATTGATAAAACAGAAAGTGTTCTGAAACAAATTTGAATGTGAACATTTATCCTGGGGAGGTTTTGAGGTTTTTTGTTTGGTTGGTTTTTTGTTTTGTTTTGTTGCATTTTTTGAGTTGTTTGGTTTGTTTTTTTTTTTCTTTTTTTTTTTTTTCAGAAAATATGTGCAACTCTTGTGCCTTTTTCTGTACAATCTATACTTTTCTACACTATCTACCTCCAGTGTCACTTCTGTCACTTAAGATATTTTTCTGATAGTTTTTGTCTTCCTTTGTCAGTTTCCTGTTCTTAAGTGCTTTTTATATTATTGTTTAGTAGTAGTATCTATAGGCTATTCAACTCTAGGAGTACCTCTTAAAGCAATTCCATTTAGAGTCTTATTTAAAAATATTTTCTTGCATTTTCATTTTCTTTATGTAAGGAAATTACATTCCTGAAGCAGTTTGTTTATAAAAAATAGAAGTATAATTTGAAAATATACAAATACAGATATACTATCTTGACTGGAACGATAGTATTTTAATTTCTGGTAACTCTACTTAATTAGGGAAAAATATGTCATTTTACCAGGAAGTTTCCTGTAACAAATAGACTGTATACAAACGTTTTGTTTTATTTTTCATGGAATATATATTTGATTAGATTGTATTCCATACACAGGTAGCTCTAGTGAATAGCTTTTACATAAAGCAATGGCTAATTTCCACCAGGAAGCTTCTTCACACACTGAATGAATCAAATGACACTATATAGCTTCTATTTATTTTTCTTTTTTAGCATGATTTTCACTTATTGGATGAACTACAAGAGCAGTTGTATCTACTTAATGCTTAAGTTTGGTACTGTTTACCTAATGAAATTGATCCAATTAATTTACATACTATTAGATAAAATATTAAACATCAGAAAAATATTTGGAATCATTTTTTTTGCTAGCTGGAACAGAAGTTCTTAACTATCATTGCATTTTCATGTCACAAAACACTAACCATCATATGTTCACATGCAAAGCCCAGAAAATATATTTGTTCAACAGAATAAACCTTAATTTGACCTAAAATTTATCAGCTAAATAAAGAAATCCTGTGTTTTGGTGTTTTGTTCCAATTTCTCTTTTTCATTCATAGTGAAGAAGGAGAATTCATTAATGTACTCAAAGCAGCACCAAAGTATGTGATCTGACACCATAACTCTATTGTGTATAAGTCTAGGTTACTTCAACTGCAAACAACAATCTTCTGTGCAGGATGTACAATTGCTATTTCATGAGAAGTAAGTCCTGTCTAGTTCTTACACACAATATACTAGGTAAACACAAAATACATCTAGAAACATAAAAACAGAGAAAGAAAGAGAGTAGAAAGAATTTTGCAGAAAAGGGAGCAGTATATTAATATGCAGAGAGGAAAAACATCCAGAGAAGGAGACATAGTCTCTGTGTGCTTAAAACCCCCACAGTTTATGCACATACAAAAAAAGGGAAAAGAGTGAATAAGAGAGAAAATAAAGGGTGAGAAGAAGGAAAACTGGAAGTTAAGAAGATGCAGAGAAAAGTGCTTCTGGCAACCAGAAGGGAAGATACTACTAATTTAAACTTACTTCCTAATATTTCAGAGTCCACAGTTTGAATTTGAATTAGAACAAGTTCAATGTTTTCTGCCTGACAAAAATTAAATTAAAGCCTTGTAGTGTTTTCTGGTAACTCAGTAGATAATGTATCATCTCTTTATGTCCTGAGACTTAAATAATTTTGACTCTTTTAAAAATTTACTCTTTAAACTTTCAATGTTGTTTCTTTTAAATGCTTCACCTATTTCCTGACATCAAGAGACCTCTAATTGATTAGTTACTTCTATTACCTTCATCAGCTCCTTTTCCAACAAGCATTCTGGGGAAAATACTCAGAACCTTCCCAATGCATACTATAAGTGAAGCAGCCTAAAATGTGCCAAAATACTAAAGTTGAATTGATTTTTATTTCCAAGTAGAAGCTGAAAGACTACGAGTTTTACTGTTTAAAAAATTTATGTGTATACTTTGATTGACTGTAAGGTCATAAGATTAAATAGTGACCGTTTAGCTTTGATTTCTAAATAAATTTTGTACTCTCTGAATCTGATAAGAGGAACTGAGCACACATTCTTCACTTTCTGCACCAGTTTACACGTTACCTTGGACCTCACTTTGTCTGATTTCAAATGCCAATGCAACAGACACCGCAAAGCTTTAGGTGACAGCGTAATAAAACCAGAATATACTAGCTAAAAGTCTTCAAAATGTACAAAAGATCAGACAAATATTGTTAAACACCTCTCCCTCTGGAAGAGCTGAGACATCTCTTTGCTATAAAACACAAGGAGTTACAGAACAAACCATCCTCTCTTCCTTCATGCATACTTCTCACTTAAGCCCACTTAAAGGCTTGATGAAGCAAGAAAAGAAAGATTTCTCTCAAATCCAGCAGCATATTTAACTATATTTCAAATTGAATTATCTTAGTAACAGGTTAAAACTAATAGAAAAAACTAGAAGAATCTGAGCTTTTTATGTGGACTCCAACTTTCATTCAAAAGTTTATAAAAAATACAAAGTCTAACAAGCTTTTCTCAATCCAGTCTCTAATATCCTTAGTGTAGTCCTGTTGCTTGAACAAAGACTGTGATTAAGTATAATGCTATTGAACTGATACTGTAACTCTTAATCCAACAAAACTCATTCTTGTACACAACTCTAAAACTGTTTGAGCAAAGTGTTCAGGTTTCTTCATCTACTCCACTGCCATAAATTTAAGCAAAAATCATCAGAGAAATTGCCTTTTATTACCATGAGAGATTTTGCATTTGCTTCCTTTGCTATCTTGCAAATCCTCAAAAAAGTGATTTTTGGTTGCTTTTGACAGCAGTGGGAATCATATCTGTTACTCCCCAGCAAGATGCACAAACTTTCCCCCCATAATCAGGATATAGCATCTTTTCAAACAGAAGATAAAGCTTACCTTGAAGAAAGTCATGGTTGCTCCATCTTCAACTGCCCCATACTCTATCTTTGTCTGCTTGGCCAAATCATCAGCAGAATCAATAGGGGATTCCATGCGTTCCACTGTCAGAAAGGCGGCTAGGTTAGCAGTGTACGAGGAAATGATGATAAGTGTGAAAAACCACCAAATGCCTCCCACTATCCTGGTGGAGAGGGCTTTGGGCATGAGCTCAGAACCTAACGAAAACCAGGGAAGAAAGGTGAAACCAATGCACAGAAAACAAGCTTTCAGCACTTTTTCCCACAGTGGGGAGATGGAATCACTGTGCAAAAAAATCTTTAAGCTACAGGCTTACATGTACCGCTTGTGCAAACACACACAACTGAAATGAAAAATAAGAACTGATTACACTTATAAAGACAGATCTTTTTGGAGCTGTGGGAATCAAAAGATAGTAATGGGAGACTCAACGATCAATGCCTTTTGAAAATTTATAAATAAATATATATATAGCAATGTGAAAAAAAAACAGTTACTTCAACTGACTTTCCAGAAAAAATCCTGGCTGGACTACGCCTCTAAGTTAATATTAATATTGAAGCACTTAGACAGTTCTTTATCTACAAGGCACTAAATAAATATTATTTAAGTATTTTGTAAAAACCCACTTAAGTAAATAAAAATCAGCTATTGATGAAAGGAGCAGATATGAAGTAAAGTATTTCATATCTGAAATACAAAATCTGAAATCTATTATCTATGTGCTTTTGACTTTCACCATTTGTATTGCTGTAAAGAACTGTTTATTGACCCCCTAGATAAAATAAAGAACATCTCCCATCTCTATAGTTAGCCCCACAATTTCAGATAGACATGGGTGGCTATGCCACACACTTAATTTGATAAAGCAACAATGAAAATATTAGATTGCTATGCATAAACTAGATAAGGATATATTATAATGCATTGCTGGAGTTGCCTGCTCATGGCACTAAAGAATGGAGGGGGAAGACAGATGCTGTATAGTAATTTGCATAATTATTAATGCTAATTTAGAGTCTAATGAGACAAATTGAAGCACATAAACTCTTGTTGTGCCCAATTACTAAAAATAGGAAAAAATAAAATTCAATGTAATTTACAACCACAAATATTTATTATAAATGAGCTTGTATGGATTTTTTTCCATAAAGTTATAACTGAATGGAATTAAATTTCTAATGATGTCAAATAAACAATTTCAAGCTTCATTGTAAGAACTTTACATAAGATCTTTTAGATGTATTCAGAAAATTGTTTTCAAAGAAATAGTTTTACCATAGCCATTATACCATCATACCAAAACAATCACTTTTTTTTTAATTGGTCACTATGCTTGCTTTTAAATCTTTTGGGTAAAATGGAATGAAGGCAAGATGGACTATTTTATTCCTGTTAAATTTTAGTGTTTATATTGAATTATTTAAGGAACTGGTCCAGCAAGGTAACACATCTTCATATAAATGAAAGATTATGCCAAACTTCCAACGTCAATGCCAAAAAAAAAGAACAGAAAGGGGAGGAAAAAAAAAAAAAAAAGGGAAGAAAACCAAAGAAAAGGAAAAAAAGAAGTGGTATCGTAACTGGACTATCATATTCAAAAACAGCCCATCTTACCCTGCAGTTCATCTTACCCTTGCTGTTTCAAACAAAAAAAGCTGACAGACTTGGACATGACAGCCAACTCCAGCGCCAGACTCTGCCTAGAATTCTGCAAGGAAAAAAGTAGAAAAGTACCTTTCTGATGTAGTTGCTCCTAGGCCCTGTTAGTCAGACACTTAGACACCATAACACTAACAGATTTCCCAATAAGCCCACAATCATAAACTCTTTTTAATTGCTCTCATTTCATTTAAAAAGCAACACCAGTAAAGTCACATAGGACTGGGAAGAAAAGAACAGTGGAAACATCTGCTGCAGTTGCCCCAATTACCACAAGTTCATACCTTACCAAGGACTGAAAACGAGTGCCACCTAGGCCCGTGAAACAGAGCCTGGTTAGGGGCTGACTGTCATGTACCCAAGGTAACGTCATGTCCAGCACTATATCCCACAGTTTCCTGGGAGCAAGGGGTGTCAGCAAGACATGTATGAGTTTCCTCTGTCATGTATCCTCCAGCACTAAGCAAATGTT
>WHYT01016710.1:300561-346868 GCA_009806455.1 Tetrax tetrax
TTTTTTTTTTTTTTTTTTTTTTTTTGTATTGTACTTGCTTGCAAATAATTCCTGCTGGGCTCTGGGCTACAGGGTGCTGTAAACTAATTACTACATGCAAAGAAATTTTGCCTCTCATATATAGCTGCAGGGAAGCATCTTACTACTCCCCACTCTACTGAGGGGAAAAAAAAAGAAGCCAACAAGTGATACCTATTCTATTTTATTTCTTAAAAACAACATTGTTTAATTTTTTACCCACACTGTAATCTTCTAAAGCAGCTAGTACTATAGCTTTGCTTTTAAAAGAGATGGGCTGGTTTGGTTTTTTATAGTGTATACTAAACAATCCTGAGAAACACGAAACAAATCAGAATATTTGCATGATGTAAGAAATTATTTTACAATTATATGACTGTCATTTTATATTAGCAATCTCTCCAACAGTGCTTGGGAATTCTTTTATTCTTTCCATTCTGTTATAAAATAAAAGTTAAAATAATTATGATCAGTTTCTCTACTAATTAAACTCATATCAACACACTCCATTGTGACTGAATTGCAAATCAGGTGTTGTTTTTTTTTTTCTATAATTACAAACTTTCTGAAACAGCTCACTATGTTACCAAAAGATAATCCTTTTAAACACTGTGTTTAAAAGACAGGCCCAGCTGAGACATAAATGTCATGACTACAGTGAGTATTATTATTTTATTGTAGTAGTGAGGATAGATTTATTTGGGGCAGTTATATTTAGCTATAACATGACTATTCAGTAATTCTTTCAAGAAAAAAAAAGTCAGCCATTCTTGTATTACATTATTGCATACCTGCATATATCAGGTTAGAGTCCTACATTACAAAAAAAACAATCTAATCCTCTTTAAGACAAATAATTATAAATAAATAATGGTTATTTAATTATTAATTTAAGTTCAATTCTTAAGAATCAATAATTTGGTAATTAATGTGGAGGCTAAGTACCCTGAACAGTAATTGCTGAACAGAATGTTAGCAGTTACTCACACTTGTATTCCTCAGACTTTATTAAGATACCACTTGCACATGTAAAGTACCTCTTTACATAAAAACACAAGAATGGATTTTCAGGGTAATTTACCAAACACTCAGAGGCTAATGGGAGATGCTGGGTCCATGAAACTTATTATAATTTGAATTATATGTTTTACCAAAAAAAAAAAAAGCGGGTTTGAGCAAAGAGTGACATAATATTTTGTACCAAATAATATTTTTCCATAATTATATTCTTTGGGAATAAAATTATCCAATTTTGATGCTCCTGATTTGAGCAATTGGTTGCTTTCAGTCATATTTAGAGATATATTAGCTAGTTCCACCAAGTCAAAAGCTTGGCTCTTTCCATAACACTAATGAAGTTTCTCCCTAGCACTCTATTTTGAGCAGTTTCACCAACTTAAGCTTTTAAAATTCTCTAGTTTCCTTCATTTTCACAGAATTCTCCATATAGTTTTAATCAACAAAGTGACAAAACACTACATAATTCTGAATGTATTTCTAAGAGTTTAGAAAGACAGGAACATACGGCTTAAGTGAATATTTGAACTGCTAAGCTGAATCTCCAATTATTTTCAGCTTCATTCATCACTAATTCTCTCCTGATGCTTTCAACAAATGATTTTAAGAGATTACACTAAAGAAACCTTCAAAATCAATGCATTTTTACTACTGCTAGGAAAAGAAACACTAACAACAATTGGATGGCTCATACAGTGCAAAAATAACATAAATGTACAGCCTATATGGTAAATTCTTTACCCAAGAGGTTTATAGCTAAATATCATACTTTACTGGGGAAATAAGAGAGAAGGAGAGAGAGGGAGATTTCTGTTCTACTGACAATTTAGAAACAAGGAGGAAGGAGTGGGGAGACAGATCTTCACACCCACTTAAATCCAGAAGGATTTCAAAGGGTAATGTGATTCCTTAAATATATAAGGGTCTTCTTTATGAAGAAACCAAGGATCATATCAAGGGTAATTTACCAAACACTTTGAGGTCAATGAAAGATAGCTGTCATTTCTTCCACTAAGCCTGGCTTAAATTACTCCCTGTATAATGCTTACCATGAAAGCAGTAATAGTGGTCATTCTAAAGTTGGTAAAAGCTCCCAGAGGATTATCTCTGTTGATGTAAATTGGAATGGTACCAAGAAAGTTGTAGCTTGACCCCAGAACCTGTTCTGTCCCCCTTAGGTTTTAGATCAACTGATATGTGCAAGGAGTATACAGCCTTACATCCACCACAGCTGTGGCAAAACCCACAACACTTCAGGGATGAAGCAAAAGGCAGCTTCACCACTGATGTTGAAAAAAAGCCATCTGATAGTAGGATTTTTAATAATATCAGGATATTTAAATACAAATCACACATACAGACATCACCAATGTATATACACATCCATACACATCTATAGGTATAAATATGCAAATATATCATCTATGTGAACAAAAATATTAACTGCACTTAAACTTATGCTGAAATTGCATTTCAACTGTTCTCTGGCCAAATGTGTTCCCTAAGTTGTTTCAGATTAATTACTCTGCAATGTAATGAATTCAATGCACAATTCTAATGTCATTCTGGTAAAAAGAGTATGTACTGTCTCGGTACATAGCCCCCATTTTACAGCTAATAACTCATATTTAAAGTTCAGTAGGTAAAACTATTAGCATAAAAAAATCCAAGTTATAATTACAATTAAGATGAATTATCTTGAAGTAAACAGAAAGAAAAGTTGAATTAGTTTTTAAATACATTGAGAAAAGAAAGATGGTTCAAGCAAATGTAAATTATCCAAAAATTCTGTATTCTACACCCAAACACAGTCTTGAAATTAAACTCCATACCTCAGTGCTATGGATACTCTGATAACTGATCAAAATGCAAAGTTAAGTTCTAGAAATATTCAAATATCTGGAATTTTTGATATCTAGAAAATACTTTTTTTTTCTTTGGAAGTGTGAGTAAAGCAGACAAAAAGACTACTTTTCTAGAAGTCTAAGTGTTCCAGTTTTACCCATATGTAACAACAAATACAGTTTGTTTATATTTAAAATTATTTTACATCTTTGTATGCAAATACAAAGCATCTTCCAATATACCATTTGTCCTCTTGTCAATTCATCCCTTTTTTTTTTTTTTTTCTATTTCATATCATACTACCAAAAACAAGCAAGCAAGAGTTCAATCTCTTATTGTATGCTTCCTTGCTCTTTATCCCTTTCCTGGAGTGCAACTGAAAAGTGGCAAGAGGAAGGCTACGTATTATTGTTAGGTGGCTCACTAGGTATAACTGTCAGAAATAGGAAAATTAGTCAGTAACAGGTTCAACCGCCTTCTGGGATTCTATCAACTCGTCAGAACTTTCCTCTCCTTCTTCAGTCTGTAGTACTGCCTGCAAATAAGTTAAAAAGTCACGGGGAAGATATGTCTCTTACTCATTAGTGATGGTTTTGGTTTTTTTTTTTTTGGTTGTTATAATTATCTCCCTTTGTCTAATATTTAAATGCTATTAAATAAAGACACTAGGACTGGCCAAAAAGGGTGTGCTACTACCTAAAAAGAAGTTGAACAATCTTTGATGCTAAGAGCATCAAAAGAAGGAACAATAGAGAAGAGTACACTTCATTTATGTGTTTTGTCTACTACGTAGTCTAGGCTGTGTATAAGAAAGAGTCTGCTTCTACTTGCTTGGAGATCTTTTAAAGTGGTAGAAGATGACACAGCCCCACTCAGTAAATGGAAGCAATCAACTGGGATAAACCTACTGCAAAACATGAACGTAAAGGCTGGATTTGTTTATGAAAGAAAGAATATTACTATTCTGAAGATCTTTTTAACCTATAAAATGTATTTACTTTAATTATTGTTATTGCTGTTGTTGATATTATTAAGATATAATTTCATAATGCTTATTTCTGGGGAAAGAATGGAGAAAAGTAGTGCAGTGCATCTGGAAAACTGACTCTTAAATTTCTGAGATTTGTGTGGATTACAGCTTCACATACGGTATGAGCCTCAGCAGATTATATCATTCACTCCTCATCAGATTGAGCAGTGTTTGAGTTCTGCTGCACAGTACATCCTTTTGAACAATTTAATTTTTTCTATGATTCCCTAAAGATTTTTCCATGTACTCTGGCAAGCTAGTTTAATTGTATCTTATGTATATATTTCCTGGAAGTACATTAGAAGACAAAAATATCACCTGTTTTATATCTGACAGGTTCTGCCTTACACTGCCATCAGTTAAAAGATACCGAATCCTGATTAATTGCTTTGTAAAGGTTTTGGGGAACGGCATTATTCAGGTTTGACAAATTTTTCAATTAACAGCAATGTAAGCCACAAAACAATGTCAAAATGCAGAAATGCACTTAAACCCTGTCACTTTAATTAATGCATATTCATAAATACCTCTTTTGAGAAATTAACTATTTTGAAGCAGTCCCTTGGAATTATGTGTAAAAAGGAAGCTTGAGCAAATTATTAAATAGTTTAGTGAGGCTATCATTTTCAAAGCTCTTAGTTAACTGCTTATTTTATTCTGAATAGGCTAAGACCTGAGCTCTCTATTAGCATTCAACGGGAAAGCATAAGAAGTGCTAGGTAGCTGTAAACAAAAGATTAAAATGCATGGATGTCTTACGTGGTAGCCTAAATGGATGCAGTTATCACAGGATTATACAAAGATAAGGCATTCAAAATCACTACCTGTCCGCTTGTTGAGGAAAAGCAAATGAGAGCTGTGTAAGTGGAAAACTGCGGTCTGTCAAGACCAGGGTTCAGCTTTAAGCCCTCTGGGACCACGGTCGTGTTAAGTTCACCCATTCTTCTAAGGAAAAGTAATGCATTTACTGCTATATATTCCAAACGCGTATAGAATTGTTTAAATATTATAAACAGGTTTCTTAATATGTAAGTTTAACAACTGTTACTGTCAAACTGACCCATACATAATACTGTCACACACAGAATTAGAATTATAGAATCAATCATAGAATGGTTTGGATTGGAAGAGACCTTAAAGATCATCTAGTTCCAACCTCCCTGCCATGGATAGGGACATCTTCCACTAGACCAGGTTTCTCAAAGCCCCATCCAGCCTGGTGTTGAACATTTCCAGGAATGGAGCATCCACAGCTTCTCTGCACAACCTGTTCTAGTGCCTCAGCACCGTCACGATAAATAATTTATTCTTTTATATCTAAGCATTATTTTAATCTAAATTGAAAAAAAAAATACTACTATAAAAATGAGACAAGAAAACAATATAAAAATCACTCATGGAACAAAGCCAATAGAATATCATGCATCAAGGAAGTGTCCCATTAAAAAAAAAAAACAACAAACAAAAAAAACCCCAAAACAAACAAACAAAAAAACCCCTTAGCATTGGAATACCTCCCTTCTTGCAATGGGAAAAAAAATAATTTTTTGGAGGGGAGGTGTGTATGTGTGTCTGTGTGTGTTTTCAGAGTAGATTCTCAGTATTGTCTGGGTACCTATAGTTTCCCTGAGTGAAGTGTTTTGCTACTGAGACAGCTTAGGCTCCAGGAAAAACATTCCTGCTGAATGTATGTTGTTATGAATTGTAACTGCAGCCAATAACAGACTGCAGAACTTTCAGCTCGGCTGTAGGAGAAAGGAAACACCAGCAGGAATGGACTGGAGCATAGTAATTATTGCTCTAGGTTCACTCTCGATAACTCTGATAAGTCTTACCTGAGTAAGAATTTCAATTACAATTACTACAAACTTGGAAGAGGCAAGGATTGCATGTGTATACATTCTGAACATTCTGGTTTTATACTATTGGAATTGTTGTCATTATTTGCTTCAATTCAATGACAGAAGTTGTAGAAATCAGTAACAATTACGTTGTTATTATGCCAAACTCATCTTGTCTTCATTTCACTAGTAGTTGTGTCCACAACAACTAATACTTTTTTTTCACAATGAAAAGAAATAACAAAATTTCAATGCAGTACATGTAGCCACTCCTAGGTAAGCTGAGAATAGATTTGGTAGCTTTGTTCCAGCCCAGCTATGTTTATTCAACTCAGGTGATCTAATCTGAAACGACTACGAATGGCAATGATTGAGAAGCATAAATAAAGTGAAAAGGACCACTATTAATTCTATTTTTAAGTCAAGCAACAATCAATATCAGTAATTTTCAGAAAACAGAAAAAAAAAATCACTTCAAGTTTATGCTCTTAAGAATCTTTCTTAATCATATCTTAACACTCATTCAGCTATGAAATTCCTCACAATCTTAGACAATATAAGATTTCTCTTTTCCTTTATCTGGATCTGAGAACCTAAGTAAAATGAAGCAGCTCAAGAAATATGGTCTATTCCTTTCAACTTTGCCTGAGCAATTATTGTCTAACTACGTGAAACAGACCTAGTTTTTCATATTTTATAATTAAACAAGAGGAAGTTGCAACTAGAGAAATATATGCTTTCAAATTCATGTTAAAAAAATTTTAATTTGACTCTACACTTTAAATCTTCATACAAAACATTTTTTTTTCACTATAAACAAGGAAGAACTGTTCAGAATTATAAAAATCTTCACTATATTGTCACAAATATTTCTCAAAAGATTCAACTTGATTTTTAGTTTTGAAGTGTAGATGAGCCACAAAAAATGAAAACGGACAATAAGGAATAGAAAAAGGCTAAGAAGACTGATTATATCTTACTCATTTTCAAATGCAAAATATCTCTGCTTTAGAACTTTAAAGAAAAAGACTAAAATTTAAAAAAAAATTTGCTGGCTTGTTTTGGATACATTACTTAAGAGCAGACCTCCGTGAACAAACTTATTATGTAATGTACTTCCAACACACTGCACTTTCAGACAGGTTTAACTGCAATAATTTAATCTTCAAGTCATATTGTCCTTGTAATTCACATGCAATTCATTTTGGTTTATCCTTCAAAAAAAGCTCCAAACTTTCATTAAGCAACAAAGAGAGAATAAAATAATTTACTAAGGAGAAACTACTTTATCCATGCTTCTTTGATTAAGGACTAACAGAATGGACCAAAATATTACTGTAGCTCACTTGGATATAACACTACAATTCATCCATCCAAGTTTAAATTGCTTTATATTATGAATGAGTTATTTTGCCCTTCTATAAAGCAAGTTCTTACACATACATCCTTGATGGCAGAGTGGCTTTAAATTTGAGAATGAGGCAGGAAAAGGTTCATGCAAAATAACAGTATTGTTTTCTGTAAATGAAGCAGTCATAACACATTAGGCAATTTAGCAAAAATATTTTCACCTGACCACAAACACTCTTTTCTTGCTGTTCTTTAAAACAGAACCAAAACCCAGTGGTTAAACTACTGCACTGATCTTTTTTTTTGACCTGAAAAAGAAGTTTGAATTTTAATGAACTGGGAAAAAAATTTAAAAATAATACCAAGAACTAAATGTTACAATAGGTTTTTTTGGATTAATTGAGCGAAAATGCAAGCCATGTTATTGTAAGCATCAAACAACTACGCCATATTTTGGCTTTATGAAGTATTCTTAATCAAAGGAAAGGATGTCACTAACAATTTAACTAAACATATTTGCTTTTATGTCACCATTTAGCATAAAGTAAGACTGCATGAGACGTAGCAAATTCATATCTGGATTGCCCCTAGTAATGTTTTAAATTTATAGGCACTAACCTTTGTTGAATCTACATATTCAAAGGTAATATATGGATAAAGATATGCTTAATTTACACAAAATTACTAATTATCTTGTAAAATATATACTACCACATTAACTTTTATGATTAGTTATGTGCATCAATTATTTTATGTGCATTTTTATGCCTTTTTAAAACTGAATGTCAAAATTACATACAATAAATAAAAGTAGAATAATTTTGTGTGTGTGTGGTTTTTAATAATGACAGCACAGTAAACAGGTAGAAACACTTTAAAAGATAGCTATGGACAAAGCTTTTCTGATCATTGGACTTTAAAAAAGAAGCTACATTTATTATTACAGATAAAACTGCTTAAACTCCATCAGTTATTCAATATGTCTGGAAAAAAAAAATCTTTACCTAAATTGAAAGTTACTTGTACCTCATTAAGAATAAAATTTTTGTTTTCATTTTCTTTTTTTTTCTCACATTGGTGCCTCTAACTGACAAACGCATTAACCAAATGATTCTTGAAATTTGTTTTTCACAACAGTGAAAGCCTACCTGTTTACCACTCTGTCTGTCATGAATTATAAATTATTTTAATCAACAACAGTTTTCAGTTTCAACACATGCCATTTAACCTAATCAAACTGCTAGACATAAATTTGCAAACCAGGAATTATTAACAGGGAAGTAGGGAAAAACTTACCTAATTGTCACTTACTACAACAAAATAAATATTCAGGTGCATATTCTGAACCAACTTAGATGACAGTTGCAGCTTTTGTTTCATAATGGTCATGATGCCGGTAACATTCATAAAGGCCCAAATTCAAGGCCATATTTTTCACCATTGCTTCAAATACTAACTCAATAAACTCAGGAGAACATTTTACTCTCTATGTGTTCACCTCATTGAATTATCATTTTCTTCTGCCTAGCTGCATTCCATGTTATCTTTGCTGTTTTATATGCTTAAATGGACCTGAGCTAAAGCCTACAGAAGTTGATGGAAATATTTTCCATGATCTTTGATGGACACTGTAATAGACCTAAAATCTACAGTAATATTTCCCAAATCTATTATTTAAATGATGGATTTATCCAATGCACAAAGAATTTACACAACAGACAATGTAAACAGGTTAACAAAATGCACAGAACATGAAATAAAGTGACATTACACAGCACCTTCTATAAGGTAGATTTATTCTTTCACTAAAATTGTCATAATTGGTAGGAATGTTGTCTTTAATGGAGCATAGTAAATATTAACATGACAAATTCATGATGCCTACTATTTTCCAAAATTATTAATGTTTTTTTTTTTCCCCCTTAAGTCTGCTTCTCTCTGGACTAGACAAAACAGATAATGAACATTTCTACAAAAATACAATCTATTTCTGACTAGTATTAGTAGTAGCATTTCATATGAAGCTGAAAAAATATTGAAAGTTAAAAACTACAATAAAATTGAAAATTACCCAAACACTACAGGGAAAATTTATTTATAACTTCCACCAGTTGCTTTACACATGAAGTATTACCTCAGATGCACTTGCATTTCTAATCATTACAGCTTTATTTCAAAGGACTCATTCTTTATTTGAGTCTGAGAAAAGTTCCGGAGGTTAATTATCAATGTATAAAAAATCAAATTAAAATATCCTTTCTGTTCTAAATTTTTACTTTTAATTTTATTTAACGTTCCTTCCTTTTCTGCATTCTGAAAAAGGATAAATAGGAAAGTAGGATTTATCTTCTCCACATAATTCTCTCTTCCCTATAATTTAATAATTTCTTCTTGTATGGTCCTGTGTTCTAGGGCTTTGAACAATTTTACTGTTTTAAAAAGGATTTTTTAAAATATCATAAAACTCACATTATTTTACCCAAGCTAAGAAATATTTTGATTTTCAATTGCAATAAACTTGCAAACATTTGAACTACAGTAGTTATCTTTCTGCCATGTGGCAACAAATAAAAATAATACTACTATGTATTACAAAGAGTTTTATCTTTAACAAATACTATGCCTATGAATAACTAGTAAACACTGACATCCTGAAACCATGATATATTACTCTCATTTCTAAACAATAAAATGCATCTATTATTTCCCAATTTCAAAATTTCGATATAAAAAAAAGATTGCAAAACATATCGTTTATGTCTATGCAGACAAGTATCTATTATCTCCACATTATTTAATTTTTTCTTGAATTAAGAATGACTCATTAAGTAACCCTAAAATGTTAAGAAAAGCAATACAATTTTCCTAGCCTTAATATATAAATTAATAACTTAATATATAAATGAATATATAAAATAACTTGCCTCCCTCCTACTATATTTATTGATCTGATCATACAGGTAGAACTGACTGCCAGATCAAGAGCAATTTTAGCATAGATTCTCTAACATACTCCCCAAAACACACTTTCAAGAAGGTTTAAATAAATCCTAGAAACTGAAGTTCTTATCTGGAACTCAAAAATTATTATCAAAGAAAATCAGCAAATCTGTGTTTGCTGATATAATATTGTAAGAATATGCACAGTATGCAGTAGCAAGACATTAGTAATATCTTAGTTCAACAGTCTGAAATAACAGATGTGGATATTTATCCTATACTCTACCATGTCGTAAAAAATTATAGAAGACTTTCACACTGCAGGGAAAAATCCATATATTTCACACATGAAAAAAAAAAAAGATGTAAACTTTACTGATCAATATGATTCACCTCATTTTGTCTGGAGAATGTTGGCGCTAGTACTTCTGATGGTCTACAACCTAAAAAACCCCTGTACTATTACTGTCATGTACTTCATCAGGTTTTGTAGTCTTCCTAAACTGAAAAAAAAATTTGGCAACAGTGGGCTGAGTTCTCAGAAACTAGTTTACCAAAATACTTATCAAGCTGACACATGTTCAAAGATTACATTTAGTCAGTCTTCCTACCTCAAGGAATCTCAACATCCTATGTAGAAGATACAAGCTGCAAAGGCATTGCATTCATTTGTCATTTAATTTTTTTTTTTTTTAATAAAAACCCACACCAAGTACTGTATCTGCAAAATTATTTTTAAGTCTTAAACATTATGATATCATATCTTGTACTTGTCTATATCTCCGAATATGTGTTATAAGGAATGGTGGTCAGCAAGTGTTTGGTATTGTTTAATACAACACTGTGTGAAACTGTATTGGCCCTTACAAAGTTGTTTGTGCTGCTTATTGCTGTTAAAGTTTTAGAGCTGAGTGATGGGCGTGTTTGCAATAATAAGAGACTCATATGCACTACTGATTTGAAGATCTTAATCTTACTATATTGGCTCAAACAAATGTTTTACAATGGTTATTCTATATCTGTAGATAAGATAGTAAATTAATAATATACAATAGTGATACTCTATTCTATAGTGGTAACAAAGTAATAAGTTAATCAGTATTTCTCTTAAAAAAAAAATAAAACATAGTATAAGTAAGAAGGGTACACAAAAAAATTCAAATGCTCCCTTTTAAAAGTGAAGCATTTGTTTGACTTCCTCAGTACATCCAAGAGTTTGTCACAAGTTTAAGGGAAGAAGTAGAGTACTGCAGAGGACCTCCTAAAGGCACATAAATGTGAAATCATTATTTGCAATGTAAAAATATATTGACTTTTTTTAAAAAAAAGATGAGGTGAGCTCATTCTAAGGTTGTACAACAAATTTGGCATTTCTGTGCAATATTGCAACAGCTTTCTTGACAGTGGATTAGTTTAACATTGAGCATCACAGCAAAAGAGTTACCTGGTTTAGAGTACATAATAATTCTTTGTTGCCCTTCACCATACATTAAATGTCACCCATCAGGATGACAGGAATAAAAACATTATTACACTAGAGTCATTACCTAACAGAACATCTGTTAATATAGGCTCATTGGATGCAATTTTTACATATAGAATAAACTATTAAAATATTTCCAAGAGCAATATAATGCTTCTTTAAGTATTTTATATTGTCAAAATAGAACATCCTTTAAATAAAATCCATAAATTACAAAATTTAATTCTGGTAATATGGGGTCAGGTAGAGTATTTATCTATAGTGAGTATTTTTTGCACTTATATGGCATTTTAATACTAAAAATAATAAAAATTTGCCATTACAATATAAGACCTGGAGAACTGTTGGTTTGTGGTGTTTGTTTTTTTTTTTAAATAAGAATCAAATCATTTTCTTTTTCACTCTCCCTATATTAAGAACATCACCAAAATCCATGGAGATGTCAAATGGAATTCTTCACCATTTCAACTTTTTCCTGCATAAATACCAAACAATGTGAGAACCTCTGTGTAATTCAACATGTTTTTAAAACATATTTTATTTTGGAAATGTTACTATTCTCAATAATTTAAACAGAGAAATCACATGCTTAAAATTTAAGACAGTTTCGTAAATCTTGATGAACTGAGATCTTTTATATGATGTGAAATAAGTAAATAAATAGATAAACTGACTTAAAAGAAAATCCATAGCTGGATTTATAAGGCACATAAGGTTGCCTTTTGCTAGCCTGTGACTCCTAATGGCCTTCTGAAGGAATAGAATAACTTTCAGATTTGGGACTTCAATAGAAAGATACCAAAATTCACCCAAAAAACTAAGCTAGTTCTTTTGTAAGTAGTCATAAGTCAGTTGTTTAAGATTTTATTTGCATTATGGGAAAGAAATAATTTTGTATTTAAAGTACTTGATTAAAGCCTTGTCAAAAATTTACTATAAGTAGGAATTCAAATAATTCTATGCCCTTCTGTGGTAACACTATATCAGTAAGTGAAGGGAAGGACTCAAGCTTCAGCAATGTCATGTAATCATCCATACACCTTACCTGCTAGCACATTCCTGTTCCCAGTTTTGGCCTATGCTACAATTAGATCATGCCCAGTTGTGGTTCAGGGAGACAGGAAGTGCTGGTAAGCACTGTGTGTGGGATAACTGGGATGATGTCATATGAAACACAAGCCACACCATATCGCTTGTCCTCCGGGCTAGAAAGCAAGTCGTGGACCTTAGCCCTTGAAAAGTAAGTACATAGTCCACTGTGTTACTAGCAAAATTAGTGAGAGCTTTCGCTTTGACTTCTACAGGAACATGATAGGACAATCATCTATTGTTTTATTCAATTTTACATTTGATTACAAAGTGTTTCATCCTTTCTGATTATTCCATTACAGTTCTCAGCTGTACCAATAATTGTACAAATACTTCAGTTACCTCTAATGGAACACACAGGCTTTCTTTAGGAAAGACTACGGTTAAAGGAATTCAAATGCATGACTCATTTTAAGTTTGCAAGTAACTTCAACTGAACTACAAGGGTCTACTTGGGTACTTCAAAGTTTAAGTGAGCACAGGGACTCTGCTGAATTGCAGCTCCATATCTTGGTGCTGGAGAAATACTTGAAGTTGGGTTTTTTTTTTCACTTCTGTGATCTAGAAACCTTTCTCTCACCTTCGAACAAAAAAAAAAAAAGGAAGCCTGAATATGAACTATTTATAAAACAATCAGCTGGATACTGACAAGATACCAG
Source organism: Tetrax tetrax (assembly GCA_009806455.1). Lineage (NCBI taxonomy): Eukaryota > Metazoa > Chordata > Aves > Otidiformes > Otididae > Tetrax > Tetrax tetrax. The sequence goes on from WHYT01016710.1 coordinate 313,834, forward strand.
TGTTTCTTTCACTGATAGCACTGACAGTCTGGAACTCCCATCCTCACATGCTCACCACTCATCTGCCTCCTTCATAGTGCTGTCAATGAGCTGGAATTCACCCTTCCACATTTCCAATTCAATAAAAGTTTGTCAAGGTACTGAGTATATCAGGTCTTGCCTCAGCTCAGGATTTCTTCCAGGTTATATTTCCAAGAAATTGTGGTTCTAGAAGTAGTACTTCAACAATGTAGGAACTAGATCCAAACTGCTTCTGGACAAACGCAGTAACTCATTATTTTCTACAGAAATAGACTATGGATAGTCCCTTCTCTCTCTTTTTTTTTTTCTGACAAAGGACAAATAAATGTTGCAGCAAGGGCACGGACTCCGTGGATGGTGTTCCGGAGACCCCTATTCTCCATCACATCTATCTTTTATAACTTTTCTAAGTTACACATGAAGTGCACGCACCTAAACATCTAATTGGATTGGCCACAATATCCTGTTCACATGCCTTAAGCTTCATTGGATTGGGTATAGACTTTTAGGTGTCTTTACTATTTTTACCTTTGGTATTTCTTTATCTTGTTCTAGTTGCTGTTTTTTGTTATTGAGCAAGTGGTGCTCAAGGACATAGCTCAAATTCCTTAATATCAGGCAGCTGTACTACACTCTCTGTTCCCACAAATAAACTAACTTTTTCATTGCCAAAGACCACCAGCTTGACTTCATTCTGTATTGAATGCTGTCATTTGACTCAAATGTAATGCCTCTAGTACCACATGGTCTACCTGAATCTAATCTATTATCTTCCCTTTGACCAGATTGCCAAAACAAGTGTTTGTGACTTAAAGAACATCAGAGAGATTCAGCTGCCTAAACATCAATGGCTCAGAACTTTCAGATTTCCCAACATAATCAAGATATTTCTAGGGATCTGGTATATCTGACAGAGGATCTACGGACAACTTGTATGGTGCTGTAAAGGCAGTTAGGGCATGCTCCTGTCCCATGTATCTGCACAGATTTCCATTGAGTTTCTATACTTACAAACACATCCCTTTCCACACAAATTCATCTGTAACTGTTAAGATCTTACTTTTTATTTATTCCTCGTATCCACTGCTCTTCCCCAAGAAAAAGACAAACTTGTAAGAGATTTTAATGTCATTACCATAGGCTAACCTGCGCAGTTATTCCACCGGTGCTATTTTAATCTCATCCAGAATTCAGGTAAAAGAGCCTCAAGGCCAAAATCAATACCTGTCTTTCAAAGTCCTCCTCAAAAATCACTTGCTTTATAATATAGACAGTAAACTGAAATGTGGTCCAGCCCAGGTAGCTGATGAACTATGAATGCTGAACCCGAATACTTAAAAACATACTCATTTTTCACTTAACTTTCTTCATGCCTCAGAAATTTTCATCCTATTTAACTATTTAAACTACTTAACTACTCCTTCTAAACTGTGAATTATTTAAAGTAAGCATTTGGTATTCGTTATGTAACAAGACATGACCCTGTGATGCTCTCTTAAAGCTATCCTGTGTTACAGGAAAGCCCAGTTAATCTCTCCGTACCACCTAGAAATCTCCACTGCATTCACCTGTGGAGTCATTTACATTTGTGGACAGAGGTGCAGCATCACCATCTTCCTTGGTTTTGACACTTGCTTTTGCACAGGCACAAATGACTGTACAGTATGAAAGTCAGGATGATGAGGAAGGTGTTACGAACAATCTGGAGGCAGAATCGGGCTTCTAGCAGAAGCAGAACAGAAAGATACAAGGAGCCTCTAGTATCCATCTACCTAGTAACTTTATCTAATTACAGTTACATTTGAAGCAAGGTGAAAATTCCTTTCATTCCAGTAAATGAAGGGCACGTTGACCAGGATTTTGACATGATTAACTACTCACTCTCCTCTAACATGTTCATTTAATAGAAGGGGAGAGCAAGAGAGAGAAGGTAAGAGAGAAATATGTGGAGAACAAATATGACTAATTAAAAGCCTTTTTCAGGTATTTTTGCAATTTGGCATTAACTTTGCCGTGCTCTGTGAGCACAGCAAAGCAGTGCAATGTACAAAATTCTGCTAACTGCTTCCAGTTTTCTTCTGGACAGGGCTCATTGGTTACATTGTGCCAGCCACAAAACCAGAGAATTTTCTAAGCAATGGAATTCTTTCACAAGAACTTCTCTGAAACTGCATCACACTATACAGCTTTCTAATTCCCACTGCAAAATATCTACCAAGGAAATTGCTCTAGAATGTGAACTAATTGCTGTAGTACCTGTTAGTTGAAAATTATCTTATATCAGGTGATGGTGCTCTGGTACAGAAACACTGTACGTCTACTTCTACAAAACAAGTAAGCTAATAGGCAATAGCAAATAGGCATCCTATTCTGTGTAAAGCTAAAGTTCTCTCTCGTGGAAAAGGACGAGAACTTCTATAAAGATCTGAGAGAATGGAAAGAAACTGTGCAACCTTCTTATGCTATCTACATCCTCACTATTTACTCCTTGAAAAGTTTTTCATGCAGCATTCCTGCTCCACATAGTTGAGGAAGGAAAATGAAATGGAAAGACACAGTAGCTCTGGGTGGTTTGCCATCTTTAGTCTGGCGAAATTATGTGAATTATCCCATCAAGCTGAAGTAACATTGCTTTTGTGGTTCTCACAGCAAGAGGTTGTAAAGTCTTTAGGCAAGTCCTAACCAGCAAACACAGATGTCAGATGTCTAATGGCCACACAAAACAAAACAAAACAGTATGATGAGAGCAAAGTGCCAGAAAAAAAAGGCTATTTAATAAAAATGACTTATGTTTAAACTCCTCTCTAATGTGCTATAAGAATGCTTAATAGTTAATATTTTGATATTTTAAAGCTTGTTATTTTCGAATGAAATCAATTGTATCCCTTAGCTGATGTGGAGATTTTAACTACGATGCTGAAAATTTTCAATATTGTATAATTATTTCCCTTTAAGAATGATACCTTTGCTGCTAAAGACAGAACTTTTGATAATACTATAATAAAAACAAAAAGGCTCTTGCTTTTATTCGTGAGTCTGAAAATGCTTGATTAGCTTTATATTAAAGCAATTTTGCCATCATTACAATTGACACAGGGTGATTTCCATAGATAAAACAGAAATACTACTGATTTAGTCCCAGCACTAAAAACAATTACCATACTTATTTTTTTCAGACTGATTCCTGGTCAAGTCCTGTTGGTGTTTAAACTACTCCTACTCTCTGATGAGTTAGAGACCAGAGGTTTACATAAGCCAGGTAAACTTCTGTCTAACAGCTGAATCAGAAAGATAAGCAGAAGATAAATAATTCTCATACTTCTGCCTACAGAAACTGGTAGGGAACAATCTTACTTTTCTCCAGATATTGAAAAACACTTAAAGTCAATAAACATTCCCTATTTTTTTCCTTATTTCTTTTAAATATATTCTTCTGTTTTGAAGTATAATGTTTAATCACTATCCAAGTCTAATATTTGTTTCCTCCAAGAAATAAATGCTTTGTCTTTTGAAAAGGTAAGGTTCTGGTAAGTTTATTTTGATTTGGCATTTTTTTCTTTTCTGTTTTGCTTCTCCTCCACTTTATCTCTATTTACATATTTTCAGAATACAATGGGTAATGATGATTGAGAGTCAGAGGAATTTGGGAAATCTGGTTTTACCTAAATTTGCAGAAACTAAATTATTTACAGTTCTGCAGTAAGAAACTGATACTTAACTAAAAAAAAAAACCCAACCAAACAAACAAAAAACAAATCCAAAAACCCCCTTATATTCTAACAGACATTTTATACCATACCAAATAACCAGACATTTAACTATTCAGTTAAAAATATCTAAAAGTAGCCTAAGCTTGTATCTGTATTACTAACATTACACAACAACACAAGGCCTTTTTTTAGAAAATAAAAGAGTGAAATCCATCAAATTCTTTCATTACCTAGGTTTTCCTATACTTCAAGTAATCCTGAAACCTAATAATGCAAAAGTGAACTCTTAAATACTGTCCTATAGAAACTACTCTTCCTCTGAACATCTGTACCTAGAATTTTCTACAAGGTTAATAAGCATTATATCATATTGGCTTTGTTTCCAATGCTTTATGTCTCCCTCTTCATTTAGATGATGTAAATAAATTCACTGCATAAGGGTCCACAAATTTAGCAAACAAATAATGCTCATTTTCATATGTTTGGCTTATTTAGCATAAAAATTGCCTTTTAATCTTTACATTTTTGCTCAATAATATTATATATTTCTGAGCCCTCCAGAAGAAGAGTAAACAGAAATCATGACTGCTAATGTTCCGTTTTCCATCTTATCACTATAACACCTACATAATTCTTGAGCAAACTTTCACTGTTAAGTCAAGCTGTTCCAAGCAGGATACATGTGTGAAATAACTTCGATAAATAAAATGTCTCCTACATCAGCTTTTCTGTTTTGATTTTTGGGAAAAGTTCAAACAGCTCAGCTGCTAATTGAATTCATTTTCTGATACATTAGGCAATCTGTAAATTTAGTCACCGATGCTAAAGAAAAAGGAGTCAATTAGTTAACATGCACACTTTCAAATTACAACTTGTATCCAATTATTAACAAAATCTTTTGACAGCACTCTGGTACCTTCTTGGATTCTCATTGACTCTATTCCCATTCAACTAGATTCTTTTCTTTTGTTCTTTAGGTTGGAGGACTACATGTTTTTGCATATCTCATGAGAAAACTGCTGCTGTGCATTACAGTAAGAGTTACAATTTCCTTCTCCCTACTAATACTATGCATATCAGACTAAACACATGGAAAAAAAAAACCCAAAATAAAACAAATCAGCCTCCTTCTCCCTACATCCAAAAACATAAATACAAGAGACAATGGTCTTTCTCAAAAGCATAATTTTAGCTTGAAACCACTCAGATTCATCTGTAGAGGAACCCTTCTCTTTAGGCACATTTAACGTTACTCCATTCTATGATCTGCTAAATAAATGTATGAAGCGCCAAGTTTAGACTTACATCTTCTTTTCTTGTCACATATTGGGGACTGTGGGATTATTTGCTAAGGGATGGTAACACAGTACATAGAAACTAAAAAATCACTGCCTGTGGTAGATATGAAATATTATTTTGTGTGATGTTATAGAACTTTTGACAAAACAGTCTTCAGATATTAACTCACCCAAAGAAGCTGCTTACCCAAGGCATCTGAAGACACAAAGTGAGGCAGATGATATCTACCTTGCTTGTAGTTAAACCCAATTAGATAAAGATAAATGCAATTTTCTTATGAGAAATTTCATTTTTTTGACTGCTGAGATACTTTCAAAAGCAAATTCCAAAGTATATACGTTTATAATATTTTTACGTGCTTATATATTGTGAAAAATGATAGAAAATTGTATATGTAAACTCAAATAAGAATATATGAGCTAAGATTACATATGTGTGAAAATAAATGGTAATACACATGGCATAATACCTTCCAGCATCTCCCAGATTGTTCTAGAGATGAAAGGAATGCAAATACAATAATTAAACTGTAACAGCTGGTTTGAAATAATGACTTAGATAAATGGTGAATGACATTCAGGTAGATGCCTAGCAATGAACCACGTGAAACAGAATGAATCAAACAGATCAATTCTAGTCAGTAAAAGCCGAAAATGGAAGAAGGCCAATGAGTAAACTTATTATTTCAGAATCTATTCACCAATAAGTTTTGAGATGGTTAATCCAGCTGAATCTCCTCTAAGAGGTTTAGCAAACAGCCTTCAGATGCTAAGATACAAGGTACTGTTAAGATTCAAAAGGATACATAAGATCCTGACATATATAGGCAGTGAAATATTCAGTGTAACATGTAAATAAGAAACTGAAAACAAGAGAAATCATGGTATGAAAAATAGCTCAACATGAGATTTGATACAACTATCCATAAATACCCCTTAGACTCTATAAATGGTTATCTTACAATGTTCCATCAAAATGGAGAAAAATATATTTTTATAAATATATAGTACCTATATGTAACCAGGCTTAAAAAGTAAAATCAGGAAGAGTACAGAGAGAATAAGCTGTCCACCTAATTGGAGATAACAATCTATCTATAGCTGCCTATAATTTAATTCCTGTCTTTGGACACAGGTGCTTAAGTAAATGAAAACAAAGGGATTGACTTGCTGGTAGTAAGAGACATGAAATTCTTTAAGGATGTAGAGAGTTATGATTCAGTTCAGACATTCAAAATTCCTGGATTCTTGGATAACTAGTGATTAAGTGAAGAACCTTGTGATGGTTTTCAGAACAATGAGAAAAAAAAATAGCAGAAAGGATGGAAAGAGTTTTCAGGCCATCTTCAGTTTTACACAGTATAAGGATACTACTATACTCGCTATTAAAAAAAAAAAAACAAAACAAAAACCACAACCAAGAAGTCATTTTCTGTTTAGGTTAATCTACAAAGTAAATAATTAACATAAAACATACTGATGGTGCAAGTGTTACAAACAGGTGCACCTTACAAGGTATTTTCCTTATGGCATGTCACCAGACCTACTGCATTATTTTCTAAGAAGGTCCCACACACATCTTAACTCCACAGAAGACAAAGTTTGGCTACACCTCCACATACAAAAACCCCCCCAATTTCTTGACAGATGAATCCAGAATTAACCAGGTGTGCTGAAATGAGCATCTTTTTATTCTTCAAAAAGCATATGGAGATTTAGCCAATGAGAGGGTACTGTGTCTTCTATTGGACTGCTAAGGCAGGTGAGTTATGAGTTCTTTAGCCACCCTCAGTTAAAACATTTCAGTTGTTTTCCTGGCAGTAGTTTCTTCTTACGTTTGATATATGGTAAGTAGGATCTGGGATGTCAGACTGATCTACCCCAAATATAGCAAGGCTTTACAGTACTAGTTTTTTCCACATAAAATCTAAAGAGGTTATTTATGTTAAGAAGAGTAAAAGATAAGAATTTTTCTCTTACAGTAATCTCCAACAGTATTCTAATAGAGACTATTATGTTGATGCTGTGCTTGTATGTGGACTTGAAGACCTCTTGATACTCTTGTCTCTCCTTGAACAGCTGAAATAGATTGAGAGCATTCAGAAGTGATTCAAGAGAATCCTGAGGGGTTAGGATGAGGAGTCCATCCTGAGTTGTTTATTTATATATTAGAGATTCTATAAACTGACACTGAACCCAGATAAATCTCTTGTGGAGGAGGTCAGAGATCAAACCGTCTAAGTGTCAAAATGCAAAGTGAGAGATTGCTCCTTAACTCATTGCTACACATATCTTTCTTTTAGCCATACATCTTCATCCACAACACGTAGACTTTATAGCACACATTGCAATCTGCATCTTAACTTCTCAGTATAATTACACAACTTAGATGCAACTTGATTTAACAGAAATAAAAATCTCTGACTATAAAATAATTGTTACAGAACGGTTTTGGAAAGTGTGTAGCTTTTGGCATGCTTTTACCTGTTTCTATTTACAAAGTATTTTATAGTCAAGTGACAATATGCCCACTTGCATTAGAACTGAGGCAAAATTATGTTAAAACTGTAAGGCAGTAAGAGAAGCAGATTTCAGGGTTGCCATCTGGATCGCCCTATTGGATGATGAATCCATTCCTGAAAACACCTCATAACACATGTTGTAGTTCTCTAGGGAGGCCTTAGGATATAAAATTCTCATAGGATGAATGTTTGTTAAGAATAAAGGACAAATACGGTAATTTCCTATGTGAATAAATATCGACATAGCAATATGGTAACCAGAGCTCCATAGTAACTGGAAAAGTAGCTCCCACTCCTTCTGACACTAATTCCTTTCAATCAAGATAGTTTTCAACGAGTAGTTTGAGAATCAATCAGACAAGCTCAAGGACAGAAATCAGCTGATCAAGAAATATGAAATAAAAATTAAGACTGATGAGATGTAAAAGGATATGCATGCACTCCAGAGAGAAATAATGCTCAGTCTGAAGTAGCAGTCTATTCCTAAGCTGCTTCACAGAGAAAAGATTAGGATAAACGTGTGGAGACATTTTTAAAACTCTTGTCTTCTTTTATTATGTTTTATTCCAGCTGTTAAGAGAAAAATATAATTCAGTGATGAGGCAATGTTCATTGTACTTTTATCACTGCTTACAAGGAAAAAGAAAAATAGTTTATACCAAATGCTTTGACAGCTGAAACCAGCACAAGAACTTGACTTATGAGAAGTAGGATAGCATAATTCTGCTGAATGGAGGAAAAAACTGAAGTCCTAAGATATAGAATGTGGTACAAGTGAAGGTGAATCTGGCCATCTAAAATGACAACCCATGATTCAATATTAGCAAGTAGGGCAATAAGCACAGTTTAATGTCTATTTACATAATATTCACTGATACTCCAGACAGCTCAGTATAAGAATCGTAAGAGCTCATTAGTGGACTGTTTTATCCAGAGTAGTTTATCTGCTTCACAGCTGATCCATGAAGGTGAAGCATCATGACAAGGCAGGTGTATCTCTTCCAGTTATGAAGATAAGTCACTTAAGAGTAAACTGCTTTATGATAGACAGGTATGTTCCCAGCAAAAAGACCTTACCACACAGAGAAATACTTCAATGTGCAGGGAATAACATGAAATCCAGTAAAATGGGTGGGAAATGATTGGATAAAAATATTTAAGCAGTTTAGCCTCCAATATGTGTGTTCAGAAAAGATTCAGACATGGATATTTGAAGTCATATATAAAAGACTCAAAAAAAAATATAATAGATACATAAGGAAAGCCAGCTAAAGATTAATTTTGAAAGTCATTAATTGGAAGAGCTATGTAAATCAGACATATTTAGCATTTTTAAAAGTATGGAACTGATTTTCTTAACAGTGCCTATACAGAATGGGAAGTATCCTCCAGTTGCCAACACATCAGATTTTGCAGAGACCAAAAATGAGAAACAACTGTTTCATATACACACATTAATGGAAAAGAAGGGACAATATGTGTCTATGAAGCTGGTATACACTGTAAGAAATAAGCATGTTTCTCAGAAATTAAACAATGGTTTGCACCAACAGACAGAAATAAAAATAAATTCTACTAACCTAGATTTTTAATTATATAGATCAGAAAATGTTGTGTTCTTGACAGAACTCCAAAAAGGAGTTGGCACACTTTACTCCAGTCTTAGTTTTCCTTCTAATCACATGTAAACTGTGAATTTAACTGGGATTCTAAATCAAAGAAACAAGTAAAGGCAGAGGTAAAAAGGGAAGATATTGAAATTGGAATCCAACAAGACATCAGATGACACAAGACACTGCTAGCAGTGACACAAAGACACCGCTAGCTAGCATTGGAAGCAGATCTATTACTGTCACCACAAGAGCAAAAATGCTATATGACTTTCTCAATTCACAGAAAAGTAATAGGCTTAGTATCATCAGACTCGGTTTATCTACCAGTCATCAGCCTGTACGACAAAGAAAGGTATTTTCAGAGACTAACCATCGTAACTGCTTAGATTCAACAATCACAACAAACAAGATTAAGAGTTTTTCATATATATGGAGAAATCACAGCCTACTATAATTCCTCACAAAGATTGACAGTTAAAGAAAGTATTGGATACAACAACTTGTTCATCCTATCCACAATGTAAAATTTGGAATGCTCACATAAAGAGATGACCCATCATTTTGGGGAGGAATACAAGAGGAAAATGACTTAGAAAAACCCTTCAGCTAACAAATAAATCTCTCTCCTAGCTTTTTATCTTGTTGAGTAGCAAAGATTCCAACTCTTTATATCTGATTCTCAAATTTGAAGGAAAATACAACACTTGTTCAAACAAAGAAAAAGAACAATAAAGATTTAAATTACCTATTTTTCCCCATTTATGCCTAATATGTTACTCTATTAAATTCCTTTCTGCAATTCTCTCTGAAAGATTCTTGAACCTTTTACTAATTTCTTCATCTTTCCCTAAATAGGGCCATACAACTAATAAATGGGTGAAATCCAAGTACCACAATTGAACTGTACTTTCCATTTTCAATGTACCAAGCTCTTACATTCCAACACTGTTTGGAAGACACGTAAAACAATAAAATCACAAAACATTTACATGAAAATGGGAGGTTTAAATCTAAAACTAAATATTCTACACTGAATAATCTGATGAGCTGTAAATACAAAACACCATATCATAAAAGACACACTAAGTACTGCTCCAAACATAGATACACGTTATTATGAAACACATAGTAATTATTATGAAACACTGGTAGTTAAACATTCATTATGGAAGGATTGTTATGAAATATAAATCTTCCTAATAAGACAGTCTAGGTGAAACCTATTGATTTAGTGGCATACAGTCCAACAGTTTCAAAACACCAGGACTGAAAAATACATCTTCAGCTGTGTGACACCTAATTTACAATCTGTACTGAAAATACATAGTCAGCACTTTACTGCAAAGTCCGCTTCACTATGACACTTCAGTTAGCAGTGTCTCCCTTTACACAACAGATACATTTTGTGAATTATATTAGTAAAAGCCTCTTTTACTTTCTAATAATGATTCTTTTCTCCTTTATTACTCAGGAGACTATATTTTTAATTTAGACCTGTTTCCCTATCTGAACTATACTATTAAGTCATTCTGCATTACAAATGAAATCTGTAGATTGTCTTAGATAATCCTAGATTTTTTATTTCTAAATGTATTACCAATCATTGATTGCACAAGTTAAGAGGTATTGAAAATCTTTAGATCTGAAGGCTAATATAAACTTAAGTGTAAAAACAGTATTTTATACAACTCCACAAAAAACCAAACTTCTCTGCTTAGTATAAAACCTATTTCATATTGCTTTACAATGAAAATAATAAGGAATTTATGGTACTGGTCACAAAAATAGACAAGTGAAAAAAAGTTTAGCAATACTAGTCTGCTATGTGTCCCTTCTGTTTAAAAATAAACGTTCTTTCCAGTTCCACTGGTGAGATTAAGTGACTGAATAGCTTAATATTAAAAAGAAAAGGAAAACTATCTTTCCTAAAAAATATGAGAAGACACATTTTCAAAACATAAGTAACAACTTAGTCGTACAGCTCCTACTAAAATTACTGGGAGCTGCCTGTCAAAAGCACTGCGTACCACGGTGAAAATGTCCTTCAGTGGCAACAATAGGGTTAAAACTTTTGTACACATACATAAGTATTTTACACAAGGTGTTTCACGAGATAACATTTGTGATTTATGCTCAACTGTGCTTTCAGAAGTAGCTATATCACAGAAACACCTCAGAAATGAGTTTACTCTTTGGTTATACAGTCCACTAAAATCTACTGTTCTTTCAAGAAACTTTCAACATAAGTCTGGCTCTTTAGAGTACACTTTTAAAGAAGGCACAAAGTGAAGTTATTTATTACAGAATATGTTTCAGTGTTGTCTATATTACTTGGGTACTTCATGTACTTTATGCACAGGTGATCTTTCTAAGTTACTTTTAAACTAGTTTCTAAAAATATTACCTCTCCCCTTAGTAGAGGAACAACACAACTTCTCCAAAATGAAGTGGATAGTATCAAATAAAGACGGAGAACTCTGATACAAACTACAGCACAACAGGAAAAGAAAAATATGACGATTGTACTGTGTACCACAGAATGAAATAATAAAAATCTTGGGCCTGAAGTGAGATTGCAATATCAAGTCAAACATATTGTTCTAAAAAAAAAAATCATTGCTATAGAAAAAAAAAGTCTTGTTAAAGAGATAAAAGCCAATATAGTCCCTATGTATTTGATTAAAAAAATACTTAAAAGTTATTATTAGGAGGAACCTGCAAGAGATTACATTTACACCCCTGAGAATTGCTGATTTACTGTTCTGAATTTTTTTTTGCTGTCACAGTAGAAGCCAAAGTTACAACATGTATGACTATATTTCTGTGAGCAGCTGGAGTCAGTTCTAATTACTTAACAAGGAAAAGGTAAATATAATGGGAATTTTTGACAAAAGATGTTTTCCTGCTTGATGTTGAAGATTAAAACAGATTAAAAAGTGAGCTGTATATATCAAATCTATTTATAGTTTAACAATTGTTGTATTGAGTTCTTTAACTCTGAAAGCTAAACTAAACATGCTTCCAAACACATTCCAATCTGGGACTTTAAATTATGTGAAGTATTTCAGGGATTCTACCTAGTTCACAATGAAAAACTAAATATTGTTACCGTACTTCTAAAATACTAATCTACATAAAGTAATTTGTTTTATAACAGGTAGAGGCTCGATTTCGACATCTAGGATTAATGTGGGCAGCTAAGTACTCAATTTGAGATTAAGCACCACAGCATCAAATGAAATCAGGCTAACAAAATAAAATATGTCAACCTCTGTCTTTCTAAACATGGTACAATTGGGAAAAGATATTTAGTAAACTTTCTAATGTCTTTAAATTTGTAAATAAAAGGAGAAAGCTAGCTAGCATACTCAAGACTTAGTGACATAACAAATTGAAGGCTTAGTATGGTGGTGAAGAAAGTAATAGTGAGAATCCTCATCATTAATTACTCTTCTGTACATCATGGAGTTAAAATATAAGAGTAAGAAAATTTTTGTGACTTTTGACAATTATTAGTAAGAAAAAGATTGTAACAATTGCCAAAAAAATCACAAAAGTTGACATGTTACCTGGCTATGACAAAGAGCACACAACTGACACCCAAGTAAGCCAGCAGAATATACATCCAGATATCAGGGGAGAGAGGATTCAGGAAGGAGAAGACGCCCGGGTTTGTACCATTGGGCTTGCGGTACAAAATACTTATTCCAAGAGTCATAAAGGGCTTGGAAAAGTCGATGACCTTCTCTCGAACATAGGTAATTGCCAATGGTGCAACTGCAAGATCAGCTTTCTGTTAACAGAAACAGAAAAAGAGAAACAGGCCATAAGTCAGAAGAAAAAGGTTGAAGCAGACAATCACATTAGGCAAAACATAAACTTTACATGGAAGAGGTTTGTTGTACTAGGTAAGCTGAAATTTAACACACTCTTCTCCCTGTAAGTAAGTAAACATTTATTCTTCCTGTTTGTTAAATTGACATAGCAGCATTTAGAGAAAATTAAAAACACCATTACAGGGATAGAAGCAGCGAAAAATATCGCATCTTGCAGAAAGTATGAACATCCATTATAGCATCTTTTAAAACTTTTTAGAATATACATATCAATCTATGTCTTCTCTTTGTCACTCCTTCACTGTGCTCTTTAGAAGCTAATAGATTTGAGAAGCAAATGGGAATATGCTTGTATAAGTGTAGGGAAAGGCCCAGGAAGCAGTTTTGCTTATTCTAGCATAAAAGTATTGACACAAAATGATGAATATTTTAAAATGGGAAGTGCTACATCTGAAGGGTTGCTACAGGGAGTAAGTTGTAACAAAGTAATTTCATTTAAAATGAAATCATACAATAGAATGTATTTTGTCAATTTACATTTAGTTTTAGTTTTCATGGCAATAATTCATAGGAGATTAGTAAATGGTCTATACTATTTTTTATTCAAAACTTAATGGAAATCATAGTGCAACTACTTTTTAAACTTTGTCAATAGCTCTTGAAAGACTACTGTGCACGTGTTTATGTGTACGTGTGTGTGTATGTACACACGCACGTATGAAAAAGGGAAGTTCAGAGTGAGAAATTGTACAGTACAAGACTTGGCAAGCTATAAACTAGGAATTCATTGTAAACTATACATAAATATAGGCATATAATGACAGAAATGGTATACCTACTGTGAAATACTGTTGTCCAAGTAACATAGTTGCAAATAACACCATTTTCAGAAAGCCTATTCTAAACTAAGATCCAGAGATTTTACTTGTAAGAAATACAAGTAAGAGAATTCTCTGCAGTTAATTTCTCTGGATAAATTGGAGAGAAATGGTGTAAAATTAGGATTTTCTCAATCTACATTTATCAATATTTACAAATGAGTACATCATAAGTGGCTTTCCAATAAGTTCCATAACAAAAAGTATTTGTCTCACTTGGTAATAAAGTGTGATTCCATTTTTTAGAATGAATGTATACACGCTTCTGTTTTTTAAAGAAAAAAAAAAGACTGATGTATCTGAAAGCATAACCTAAACAGCACTTATTCTTGACCTTAGAGTACTTGAGATGAAGGCTTTTTTTTATGACAGCATCCAAGGACTGGTGAGCATAAGCTAGTGCCTACAGAAAAAAATTCTGCACCAACCACAGCTTACAATAGCAATTAAAAAAAAGTACGTCTGACAAAGACATTCCAAACCAAGGTGTTGTCCTGAGGAAAACAGACGGTATGTACAGCAACACAAACTGCAGCCATACCATGTGATGCAGGAGTGCACTACAGACAATAATGCCAACTCTACATGGCAGAGACTGGAGAAAAATACTCCCCACAATGAATTCTTACTTTAATTATGTCACGTGTGAGGAAATCACAGTCCTGCATTCACTCCACCATTCAAAGATACAGTATGATAAACTGGAGAATGGCACTCACATTCTGCATCAACCTTGACAGTTTTTCAAAGAGAGGTTCTCTAGCAAGTAAGAGAACATCCAAGACAAGAGGGAGGAAGAAACAGAATTTATCATGCTCTACAAGACACTTTTCAAAATCAACTGAACCATGGACAGTTATTCCTACCCTGCTTTCTGATTCATTTCTGCTACACAAGCCCCTAAGGCATGCTAAAATCCTCCTCTTTGTTTTTTCATTCACATTTTACTTTCAAGCAGCTTGTTGACTGACTGTTTTACATACAGCAAAATTTAAAGAAAAAAAAGAACCTTTTTTCGGCTGCATAGGGCTGACATTTTGTACATCACCTCTAAGAAGACAAGTTTTAAATTTTTATTGAATTCAACGTATGTATGCAGCTACAAATAACTTCAGTAAGAAATCTGCACATAAATGTTGTGTAATGCATGGGCCATTGCATGTATAGTATAGTTAGTATTTGCAGATATTGACATTTTGTATGTGAAAATTAACTCTAGAAAATATAACACAGAAACTGCCACATTAATTTTGGGGGAAACTGAAGCTTGAAAGCATTTAATAGCTTCTACTAATAACACTGAGGAAAGGAAAAATAAACACTGAATTTTCTTTTGATGACCTTTTTCTGAAAAACTTGTGTCTTATCTCTTTTATTGAAAGGAATTAAAAGTTTAATAGAATCTAGCTTCTCACACTACCCCACCAGTGAGCAGATGGGGCCTGCACAAGAAACTAGGAGGGGACACAGCTAGCACAGCCGACACAAGTGACCAAAGGGATATTCCATACTGTATCACATCATGCTCGGCAATAAAACTGGGAGAATGGTTGGGAGGGGGGACGCTGCCTGGGGACTGGCTGGATATTAGTTGGCTGGTGGTGAGCAATTGTTTTCATTTGCATCACTTGTCTTTCTTGGGTTTTACTTATCTCTTTCTGTTATTTTTTATTTCATTACATTTTTATAATTATTATTATTATTTCAATTATTAAACTGTTCTTATTTCAACTCACGACTTTTCTCACTACTACCCTACCAATTTTCATCCTGCCTATCCTGCTGCTGGGGAAGTGAGTGAGCAGCTGTGTGGTGCTTAGTTGCCAGTTGGCGTTAAATCATGACACAACCACAAAATGGCTAATAGTTTTTACTAATTAGACTCTACAACTACTGCCATACTCTACACATTCTGCCATACTAATGGAATTATTTAGCTGTGTAAATGAAGTCTGCTCTTCAGCTAAGACCCTAAGTCAGCAAGTAAACTTCTTCAGCCACTTCAAATTTTTGTGATTGTTAACTTGAGAGCTGAATTTCAGTTACATTGCCTTTGGAGAAAATGTATCCCTAAGCTAAACAGAGGAAGACTAATACCAGCTTCAATTCTTTAAACCCATCTAATGGGCTCTTAATGCACAGAGGAATAACGCATTACTCCTGTTCACAGAAGTGCATTTCCTTGTTACTGATTTGAAAATCTAAGATCTGTAGTTTGCCTTCAAGCTTGTGATCTATCCTAAACTGGCTTGTTTATGATGCTATATTACAGAAAATTTTATACCTGTTGAAAAGCTTTTGATCTTGGCACAAGATCTTAATTTCCTTTTCAAACCACTAGGACTTTATTGTTATTTTTCTTTTAACTAGCCACTTACATTATTTTGATATAAAGTCTTTTCTACTATCTTTTTCTACTACCTTTCATGTGATTATGGCACAATTCAAGTGGGAAGAGATATCAGGAGGTCTCTAGTCCAATCTCCTTTTCAAAGCAGGGTCATCTACACGACCAGACCAGATTGCCCTGGGCTTTACCCAGTCAGTTTTTAAAACCTCAAAGGATGGAGACTACATGACCTCCCTGGATAACCTGTTCCACTCTTTGTCCATCCACATAGTGAAAAGGTTTCTACAGACAAGCAGTGGAGCAGGTTGCTTAAAGAGGGTGTGCAATTTCCATCTTTGGAGGTTTTCAGTCTATGCTTGTTGTCTTTTGTCTCCCTGTCAGGCACCCCTGTGAAGAGCCCAGATGCATCTTCTTGATAACATCCTCACAGATCCTGGAAAGCTGCTTCAAGAAGTTGTTACTTTTGCTAAATGTAAGTAACATACCATAAAGCCCAGACTAGATAGCTGAGCTTAGATGTCATGCCTTCTGTTTGTCAGGATCCTGACTTGTGTCATTGAAGATTAATTGCTAACAATATAACATGTAGATGTAACTACAGCAGTTGTTACTTTATTAACATAATAAACATATGATGACTGTTTCTATAGGTACCGGCCCAAGTTACGCATTTGCTTCTAATTGCTGAGCTGCTTTCAGTATTTACTGTTCAGCAACAAAACGTTGCAGAGAGATGATTTACTCAGATTCATTTTACTGACACTCAGTAATATTTCATAGCTGTTTCATTTCTTCAGACATCCTTATGACAGTATGGCTAATACTTTTCTGGGCAAAGTCTTGAACAGTTGTGGTAACTAATGGTTGTGACAACTACAAGCCCTCAAGTCTTTAAAGAAGGGTCCTGATCCAGTAACCAACAAGATAATCTTCCTAAAGATCTAGATCTCCAAAGGTTCTGCAGATGAAATTTGCCTGCTGTCCACCATTACAGAAACAACTTGCTACCTGAATTCAGTTAGACAAAAACATTTAGAATCCTTCCTATAATGGCTTTTAAATAGGATGGAGTATATCTTTTGATCAACCTAGCAGCGTCTACAACTGACTTTCAGTACTGTTTTCTGTTTGCTCCTTTGTTATATTCTGAATGTTTGGTCAAAGAGAAATACTAGTGTTAAAACCATCATGAACTCTGTAATTAGTTAATTTACATTATTTCCTTTTATTCAAGGTAAGTAAGCCTAAGAATTTTTGTAGTTCATTCTCATTTAGTTACGCCAGCATGGATTAGATTTAATAGCTGAATATATGTAATACAAGTACCCATTCAAAATAGTCACAAAGTTTCTATCTGTGGATTTATAGGACTCTGTTTCACTTAAGTATTTTGCACCAACTTTTTTTTACGAACAGTTACGCGAATTGTATGTAAGAGGACTAGAGGTAGCAGACCATGAACTACACTTAACAGGAAGATGGATGAAAATAAGTTCTAACAACAAGAAAATCTCAGCATTAATTCTTATCACTTCACTCCAGCAGAGTTTTCCACAAATTGATCTTCTAATGGTCAGAAGAGCAAGATTTCCATACCCACAGAAAGGGCAAACTGACAAAGACGATATTTACAAGACAATGTAGATATTTTGGCTCAGGATTTAAGAAAGGGAGACTCCTCTAAAAAAAAAAAAAAATTTAAAAAATTTTGTAAGAGTACTTAAATTAATTAAAATGTTACATTTCTTCTTTACAGTTATCACACTTTTTTTTTTTCCAAAACTGTATCTTTGTATCAGAGATGGTTACTAAACATGAAAATTATTGGATGCCATGCTCCACTGCAGCTTCCTGAAATAAAATACAGAGATAACATTGATTCCTTGTTTGTGGCTAACATTTTTATCATTACACTTCCCAGATTTACTGCAACTCCCTGGCAGTGTTCATTTTCAGCTGTTAACCAGCTAAGTCACCTAGACTTTCAGTTACTGAACTCAGGACAAAATAATCCCACAATTTTTACCTTTGGAAAAAATTTTGTTCTCAAATATATGAGTTTTTTTACCAAATTGTTTCAATGATTTCATTGCATCATGCAACAAAATTTTGCTCGTGTAAAATTTGACTTGAATCAAATTTGACTTGTTCCCTTTTTTTTTTGTATCATTTTGTCATCTGCAAGTTTTTACAAGGGAATCAAAATTATTAGTAATGGTTTTGCATATTATTTGGAAGGGACTAGATCTATACTACTTATTATTGATTAACAGTTCACAACTGACAACTTTTTGAAATCTATCATTTCATCAACTGAATTAGTTAATGCGACAAAACCCATTAAAATGGACAAAATCAACCTCCTCTACATTCATCCCCTCCAGGTGCATTTTGATGCAGCCATTACAAGGACTAGACATTATTTTAAAAATAATCTACACACTGAAATTCCCAATGAATCATTAAATTCCAGTGTCTTAAGTATTAAAACTGATCATTATTATTATAAACAATATTTTTAAATGGCCTTTTTAGAGAGCTCCATCATATATATATAAACAAATTTTTTTATACTCTGTTCTTGAAACATTATATATCATGCAATGGTTTACATGTGTCACAAATACAAAAAAAAGTGGTTAATATAGTACATATTTTATTAGTAAAAAAATATTGTCAAAAATCTGAGGAATAAAAATATTAGCAGTGTTTTTATGAACTAGATCATAATTTAGTTTTGTTCTGCCTAGGGTTTACGTAACCTAACTCGTTTGAAAAACTAGTTATAGCTATTTAAATTCAATAAAGCTTATCCAAGCCCTAGACATTATTTAAATATTGGATATACCAGGATAAACCTATTAACAATTAGCTTTAATAAAAATAAAATGCAAATCCTAAGAATTAAATCTGTAGTGGTGAAGTTAAAATAAGTTAAAACATTAAAATGTTTCTGATATTAGTAAGAATAAATCTATGAAACATTTTTAAATATCATTACTCTTATAAGTTATTCCTTGTGTTATGTGAAGTTCTCCTTTATTCTGGAAGACAGGGATCAACAGATAAAAACACAAATATAATAAGAAAACACATTGATTAGAATGATAGGCAGATGTAGACAAATTCCTAGCCTAACTACTGCCCAACTAGAAAGTGGATAAATAGTTAAGTAACAACATTTATGGGTGACACTAAGTTGTTGAAAGCAGAAAGACTATAAAAGAATTGCTCTATGTCAATCCGTACCCAAAAAAAAGTGTAGGACAGTAAATAAAATGAGCTCAGAACAAGAAACAAGGAAATGATTATTCAAATTAAGTAATTAAGCTGTAAAACATGAGTTGAGATGAAGACAGTTTACTAGAATACCAAAGGAAAACTACAATAATAAAATATGAGGATACTAAAATACACAAAATGAACCATACACAATTTGTCACTACCCAATGATCCAATGACTGATACAGCCCATCCTGAGCAGCGATCACAGAAACAAAACCAAACAGCAAGAAAAGGAGCAAAAGGGAGCCAGCCAGCAAGGTAGAGGGAGCAATGCCAGCAAGTGAGAGAGATGCCAGAGGTGAGAGATGGATGCCTCCCACCATGGGCAACCCCACTTACATACTGCATGACATTTATGGCATGGAATACTCTCTTTAGGACAGTCTGGGTCAATTATTCTGTCCTTCTCCCAGCTTCCGCACCTGCACATTAGCAGGACCTGGGAAGACGGATAGTGTCCTTGGTCTCATTAGCAGCAACTCATATCATCAGTGCGTTTATCAACATTCTTCCCATCTGAAATCCAATACACCCTGGCTACCAACAAGAAAACTAATTCCATCCTTGCCAAAAACAGGACACCCATTAAGTTTCAAATTTCATCATACCTTCTCACTTGAATATGTTTCCTCACATATTGAGGAGAGAGCAACAGCTCATAGAAAATGATGGATTTGTTATGGTTTGTTTTTATTTTTTTTTCAAAAATAGATTTTGCTTTAATTTTTAAACTGTAATCCATGACAGTATCCTGGTTTTGGCTGGGATGGAGCTAGTTTTCCACTCAGTAGCCAACTTGTTTTGGATTTCTTATGTGAAGAATGTTGATAAACACATTGATGATATGAGCTGCTGCTTATGAGAGCAAGGCCACTGTCTGGCTTCCCAGGTCTCGCTCATGTGCAGGTGTAAGAAGTTGGGAGGGGTATAGCCAGAATAGTTGATCCAAACTGGCCAAAAAGACTATTCCATACTGTAAACATCATGCTCAGTGTATAAGTGGGGGTTGGCCTCCTTTGCTTGCTGCTCAGTTTCATTTCTGTGATCACTACTCAGGACAGGATGTATTCGTCATTGGGACATTGAGTGGTGAGAAATCGTGCATAATTTGTTTTGTAAATTTTAGTATCCCTATATTTTGTTATTACTGTCATTTTTCTTTGCTATTTTAGTAAACTGTCTTTATCTCAACCCACAAGTCTTCCTTTCTTCCCAATTCTCTCCTCTGTCCCACTGAGGGAGAGCAAGAAATTGTGTGGTGACTAGAGCTAAATCACAGCAGACAGTTTAGCTAAACTTCATGGAGGGGATTATAGGCCACACATGTCTGCACAGAAAGGTGTGTGTCTGAAGTGGGACCAAGAGAGACTATGCAGTTCTTTCTGTATCTTAATAAAAAGTCTTGACAACAAGCAGCTTAACAAATTATCTGTTTTCATAGGATTTAATAAAAAGAGGAATATAGGTGCCAAATAAATCTCACATGCCTTCTGATGCAGGGAACCCTGCTTATGTGCAGCACTCGACAGATCTGAGATGGATCTTCCCCTGGCATGGTGTGCAGATCCTGTCTGTGGAGAGACTCCTCCTTCCTCCCATGCTGTGGTGCTTTTTACTTTGTGTAATGACTGAACCATGTATCTTCTCCCAACAAGCTGGAGTGTTATCACTATCATAGCTACAAAACTCTCAGTGCAATGCATTACTGTGAACAAGTTCTTCAGACAACTAGAACCACCCTTAAGTTCCTAGGTCCTTGTCCTTGTGGAGGACTTTACTACCCCAATATCTGCTGGAAGGACAGTGAGCAGGGCACAAGCAATCCAGGAGGTTGCTAGAGTGTAACGATGACAGCTTCCAGTCACAAGTGATGAAGTAGCTGACAAGGGGAGATGCTCTGCTGAATCTCACAGTTACAAACAAGGATAAATGGGTCTGGGATGTGAAGACTGGCAGTGGTCTTGCCTGCAGTGACCAAGAGATAGTGGAATTCAGGATCCTGAAGGCAGGTAACATTGAAAAAAGCAGGATTATAATCAAGTCTGCTCACAAGAACAGACTTCGGCCTCTTCAGGGACCTGCTTGGAGGAATCCATGGGAGATGATCCTGTTGGACTTGGAGAACTGGCTGATTTTCAAGGACTAGGATGATTTCCTCCAAGCTTAAAAATCATCTATCTCCACATTCAGTCAATCAAGAATAGATAGCAGGAGGCCTGCATGACTAAGGAGCTCCTGACAAAACTTAGACATAAGGAAGAATGCTAGAGATGGAAGCAGGTATAGATGGGCAAGGCAGAATATAGTAACACTGTCCAGGCATGCAGAGACAGGGTTAGGATAGCCAAAGCCCATCTGGAGTAGAATCTGGTGAGGAATATCAAGTGTAAGAAGGGCTACTACAAGTATGTAAGCAACAAAAGGAAGACTAGAGAAAATGTGGAACTGCTGATGAATGAGGCAGGAAATTCAGTGATAAAGGACATGGAGAAATCCAAGGTACTCAGTGCATGCTTCACCTCAATCTTTGCTGGTAAGACGACTGGTCTTCAGAAATCCCAGATCTCTGAAACTACAGGGCAAGTCTGGAGCAAAAAAGACTTAACTCTTAGTGGAGTGGGATCAGGTAAAGGAATATGTAAACGAACTACACATACACAAGTCCATTGTACCTGATGGGATGCACCGATGAGTACTGAGGAAGCTGGCTAATATCAGCCAATCTCAACTATCTTTCAAAACTTATGGAGATCAGAGGAGGTTCTTGAGGACTTAAGAAAACAAGTGTCTCCCCTGTCTTCAAAACAGGCCATTTAGTGTCAAATTAATTCCTGGGAAAATGATGGAACAAATCCTGAAAATCATACTAAGGACAATAAGATAACTGAAAGTTATCAGCGTGGATTGTTAAAGGCGTAATCTTGTCTGACCAACCTGATAGCTTCCTACAATGGAAGGCTTTGGTCAATGAGTAGAGAAAACAGACTGTTTATCTTGACTTTAGCAAGGTTCTCAATGCTGTCTTCCATAACAACCTCAGAGACAAACTGACAAAGTACAGACTAGATAAGTGGATGAGGTTAAATGAAAACTGGTTAAGCTGTTGGACTGAAAGGACTGTGATTAGTGACATGAACTCCAGATGGAGGATCAGTCACTAGCAGTATACTCCAGAGGTCAACACCAGCACCAATATTGTTCAACATCCATTAATGAGCAGAATGAAGGGACAGAGTGCACCTTCAGCAAGTATGCACGTTGTATAAAACTAAAAGGTGTGGCTGACAGACCAGAGGGTTATGCTGCTATTTAGAAGGATCACAACAGGTTGGAGAAATATGAAGACTGGAACCTGATGAAGTTCAAATAAGGAAAATGCCAAATGCTGAACATCGGAAGCATAAACCCAGGCACCAGTACTAACACTGGAAGGATGGTGATCAGCTGGGCTCCATTAGGCAGAAGCATTGTTAGCAGGTTGAGGGAGGTGATCCTTGACCTCTATTCAGCACTGGTGAGGCACATCTGGAATGACGGGTCCAGGTCTGGGCTCCCTGATATGAGAGAGACAGGGAAATACTGGAATGAATCAAGCAAAGGACTACGGAGATGATTAAGACGGAGTACCTGGCATATGAGGAGAGACTTGAGAGAGATGGGACTGTTTGACCTGGAGAATAGAAGGCTCAGGGGAATCTGATGAATGAATACAAATAACTGAAGGGAGAAGGGGAAGTAAAGAAGACAGAGCCAGACTCTCTGCAGTGGTAGCCAGTAAAATAAGAGGTAATGGGCACAAATTGAAATACAGGAAATTCCATTTAAACATGAAAATCCTTTTGCATTGTAGGAATAGTCAAACACTGGAGCAGGTTGCCCAGAGAGGTTGTGGAGTCTCCACCCCTAGGGACAGTCAAAACCTGATGGTACATGACCCTGAGTGACCTGCTCTAGTTGGCTACACTCTGAGGAGAGATTTGGACTAGGTGATCTCTAGGGTCAGGTTCAACCTCAACAACTCTTTGATTCTGTAGTGTAAGTAATTTCTCTTTCTAATTCTCTACACACACCTCTGCAACAAAACTGCAATTTTATTTCTATTCTGGATGCAGAGACAGAAAAAGTTTGCAAATAGTGAAACTAGGTTTGGCATGTAGTGTCTTAAATATTTCTGTAATATTGTTGGTTTCCTGTTAAGCTACAAATAGTTAAATAAATAGAAAAAAAATATTTTTTTAAAAATTATAAAGAAAACCAAAAATTCATCAAATATTGCAAGAGTTTAAATTCTAAAATATGCCATCTAATTTCTCTTATTTCTATGTTACTGGTTTACAGTGGGGAATTAAGAGAAAAGGTTGTCTGATGGCTACCATACAGAAAAATTTTCTTAGAGATACCTCAAACTGATAAATTTAAACATTTAAATATACCAAATAATTCAACAGAAGTTCTAGAGATATCATTATATTAAGTTAGATATAGGACCATTAAGTTTAGAATTGAAATGTACTGTTTCTCAGTGTCACAAAGCATGGTTGGTACAACGGCACTCTTTGCTGCTGCCTGGTTCTGATTTTCTGATTTAGACACACTTAGGTGACATCTGAAATCATACTCCTTCTATAATCTAAGCTGCTGCTGCTGCTCTTTCAGAAAAACTTATGAAATACTACACTATATCAATACCTCTTTTGAAAGCCAGAAGGATCATTTTCAAACTAACTTGAAAATCATAAGACACAGAAGTGACAGGGCTAAATGCTGCATGTGACATTTTGAAAGAGTGTTTTTCTATCTGGGCAAACTAAGTTTAAAAACTAATTAAGCTAATGAATTACCTTGCACTTGAAGAATGACTTCAGGATTTGTATATAAAAAGATTTTGATACATTTTTGACAATACAGTTATTCTAGAATAAGTGTAACATTATTTACAATATCAATCCACATAACAAGAAAATCTAACAAAATACATCTACATAAGTCTTATATTTTTAAGGAAAAATCCATATTGCCTCAAACACAAAATGGCTTTCTTGTTAACAACCTACTTTCCATACTATAAATGACGATTTTACTTCCAAGTGTATACACTTCTGAAGCAAATCAGGAAGGAGGAGGGAAAAAAAAAAAAAAAAAAAAAAAAATCTTTCTTCAAGCATAATAGTTTATATATCTTTAAATTTCACTTTACAAACTTAAAATAAAACTTTAAACCATTTTTTTTAAAATTACACGAGTTTTTTATATCAAATATTGTCTCAGTATATCACTTATTTATCCATTATCCTGAATTTTAAAAACCTAACAAATGTCTATACTGTTTTACAGATTCTTATGGGACTTTAGGAGTACTGTATCCCAGTAATCCACATAAAAATATACATTAATTCTTTACAAGCACCTATATGCAGTCATTAGTACATATATGTATATATATATATTTGTTTTACACTAGCATACATTCTCTGGAAGAAAAGTTACTAAGCTTTGGAAGTTACCACATATTACTGCTAATTAGGCCCTCAGAGGTCAGGAAACAGCAGAATAAAAATGGACTGTGCAAAACAATTGCAAATTATTTTGACAAAGTAACACAATTTTCCTCCCAACACTGATTTGGTGTACTTTGGACTTAGGCAAAGCTCCACTGGCAGTTTCTTTTTTCTCTCTGAATGTTAAACTTTTGTATAATATTCTTAAACAACAAAATTATCTTTGATGTAATAATAATAACAGATCATAATTAATAACTTTCAGTTCCCCAAACGTGGGTGATGATGTGTTTTGGGCATAATTCCTAGGGACACATCTCCTGTCCGTACATGCTGAAACAGTTTTACTCAAATGCTGTTTTGCTGAAAGTTAACAGGCTCCAGGATTGCGCAGTCCCTCCTTCCTACTTTTCATGATGAGTAAAAGACAAATTCCAGCACAGAGCTTTTAAACTTTTTTTTTTTTTTTAGCTTTTAGAATCAATAACTACATTAAGAATTCATTTGGTTGTATTAATTGTGCTTCATGAATACACTTTAGTTGATTTAGGAAGTTCCCCTGCGAGTCTTTCAAAATCCTTCTCTTGCCATTTCCAAATGAAGGAAATCCAAGTAAATGTTAAGCAGCAACATTTCTTATGAATAGGTTCAGAGTGTGTCATGTTCAGAGTTATGAGTAGAATTTATGAATTCCTGGTCTACCAAGGATTCAAACTCCTCAATTATTAGTTCTGGGAGGAATGAGGTTAAAATAAGATCAGAATAGGCAGAGAGTAGGACTAAAGGAAGATTGAAAAAATTGGTACTCATCAACTTTCCCTGTACAGTTCAACGAAGTGATCTTATTTTGATCAGGTACTGTACTTCAGTACACTGAAGTATATTTATTGTAGAAACAGACTGAAATAACAGATTTACGGTAAGCTGTAAAAATAACTTACTGAAGATTTGACATGAAAAACAGAATTGCAAATCACCTCCTTGGAGGAAAAGCACATATTTGAATAGAAAAGTTTTTTCATCCATTTTCTCCAGGTAATTTAATTTCTATTAAATGGGGCCAGCCCCAATGACCAACCTTTTCTGAAACAGAAGAGACAGAATAAAAATGTAGACACAAGAATTTACCTAATAAAAGGGGTAAGTCCCAGTGGAAATTAACTCTGCTATTAGAGAATTCTAATTTTCACAGATATTTCACTTCAGCAGAATTATACATAGAAAGAATAATCCCCATGCTATCTTCTACAGTTCTTCACTATCATAACAGCAACAAAAGTGATTGTAAAGAAAGATATCTGTATGAGGATATGAAAAATGTACACTTTTATGAATACAGCCCTAGCCCTGGATCCAATCAGTTCTTAATCACTGTTGTAACCATAGATGACGCTATCCTTTGGAGTCTCATTTGAAAAACTTCATGCCGCTGCCTTGATTCACTTCATTGGCAATGCACTGAAAAATAATTCCAATTATTTACTGTATAGTGAAGAGCAATGGCCTCAGCCCATCAATCCAACCTGTCCTGATCACTCTGTACACCCTTTCTACCCTCAAACAGATCAACCCTCCTGCTGAACTTGGTGCTGTCTGCAAACCTACAGGGGGTGCACTCAATTCCCTCATCCAGATCACTGATAAAGATATTAAAGAGAAACGGCCCCAGTACTGAACCCTGGGGACCACTTGTGACCAATCATCAGCTGGATTTAACTCCATTCACCACAACTCTCTGAGCCCTGCCATCCAGCTAATTTGATTCAATAAGACTGGGAGAATGAAAAAGACAAAAAAATAGAAATGGAGAAATAAGAAAAGTTCTTTTTGCATAGCAACAGAAAAGACAGTTTAGAAGAAAAAGGCTCATTAGTAGTGGTTAAAATTATGAAAATCATAAAACCATAATACCCTAACTGTAAAAAACATTACTTAGGCATACTGTACCTAAACAGAAATGCAATATTCTCTTACCCCTAGTCTCAAGAAATTTCAGATATACAGCTCTGTGAGTACAAGTCATCAGAAAAATTCCACAGATCTCAGAGCACTTATTGAGAAGACCCTACTGTGAAAGTTTCCTACCACTTCTGGTGCCAAATAACTTGAGAATGTAATCAAAATTTTTCATCCATTTTTCAGGAAACAAAGGACATGATTAGCTCAAAAGATCATGTAATAAATAACATCTATGGCTATTAAGAAAAGTGTATGCATTGTTATTATCCTCTATGACTTACTGTGATATTAGAAATATTGCTAGGCTTTGCTTTACTGTGTGCAGACTGTGTGGAAGTTCCTTGCTCTTTGGAAAATAATTTCCCATTCTCAACTGCTCTTTTGTACATCTTCGGTCTGTCCTGTACTTGAAGTCAGTAATATATCTCTTGCCTGCAAATTAACTGGGAATGCATGTATGCACTTCTGCTATGCTCCTCACTGAATTAATACATATATTTTGCACACTTAACCTAAGTGGTTGACATTCTGGCTTAGAATTTCTCTGACATTTTAGATTACTGAGTTGTTTTTTTTTATTTCCTTGGTATATTTTCAAAACTTTCTGCAATTCTTTCTGCTGCACCCTATCTGAAGTTCAGTTTCTGCATAATATTTACTCTGAGTTAGGATTTGTTTGTCCATTTTTCCATAGGAATATCATATATAGCCTTTATTAGAGAGTGACTAGGTAGACATACAAATTAAGTGTCATTTTGTAAGTGATTATAGAGACCAACATCTGGCAGTGGTTTGAAGTAAAGCTGTAGTTGCTATTAGTTCTATGGTCATGTAGAAGATCATCTGTTTGATTTTCACCTTAAAGCAAACAAACAAACCAAAAAAAAAGGGAACAGTAGATGTGTAGTACAGCATATTTGAATGAATTACATTGATAAATTCAGACTTGGAAGATAAGAATTTACAGAGAGATTCTGTAAGTCTCCGCATATATTTGGTTTGCTTGAAGTGAAAAACAGAAGTTCAAGCAACAAGAGAGATACAGTTAATTGCTTGTCAGGGAGACACCTGCTGCTACTTGTTCAGCTTGGGACAAATGACACTGGAAATAAAAGGTCAGAGCACTTGAAGTTGTGAATTAATGAAATAGCAGTTAGACCAAAAGGCACAGAAAGCACAAATTATCATAATAAATTATCCTATAGACCCTAGGACAGACTTCACACAGAAATGAAATGCTACTTTGATGAGGAAAAGAAAGCATGCAAACAATAATAACTGGAAGATAGTATGAATGTTTAAAACAATAAACATACACATAAAAAAATAGGTTACCGGCACTTAACTTTTAAAGAATTATGGGTACTCTATCATGACACACAATAACTGGAAGGCGTTAGAATACTATTTTAAAATATTAAATAATGTGAATAATTAGTAGCTTTGTTTAAAGAGAAGGTTGTGCTGGAAAACTGCCAACATAACTTAACAAATATAACTAACAATGATTACTGGAAATTCAGAGAAGAATGATTCATCATAGAACACTAATGCTTCATCTGCAAGGTAAGTAAACGCATACCAAGATAAAAAAAAAATGCACTCAGAACAGATGGCCTTCAATTGGCTAAAAAAATAAATCAGGAAAAAGATAAACTATAAACAAAACATAAGAGAGCTGAAAATGCAAGCAGATAAGGAAATGGAAAAACAAACAGTAGTATTTTAAACATATACAGAGAGTACAGAAAAAAAAAAGATAATTATGTTTTCTTTTTTAAGTAGGTAAAAAATAAAATTATATACCAAGATACTAGAAAATCTTCATCAGAAATCAACAGGCATTCAGCTTACCATCTATCTATATTCACCAGAGTTGCTGGTTTAGGCAACTATACCATAACTGTTGACTTGCCAAAACACTATGTGGTGTGTGGAATGTTACCCCTCAAAACCTCATCTCCCCAAAGGATCAGGGTTCAAATTTATGTTATACACATGAAAAGTTTAGCATTATTAAAATGTTCATCATGTGACACCTTAGAGTCAGCTGTAGATGCTAGCTTAGACCTAAGGTTTGAAAAAAAATGTAATGAAGTCTCACATAGTTTATAAAAAATGTAACCTAAATTTTGTACTTACAGAGGAGCTTAGACTCCTCTGTAAGTACTACGTATTGTGTATTAAACAACAAGGTAAATTCCACTTTTGTAATGCAAAGCTGCTCAATGTATCCCATGTAGTCATACACGGAAAAGAGTAATTATTATTAGAAGTGTGAAAACTTCATGACTAAACAGAACATTTTATGAGAAAATCTATAATAAACAAAGAAGACCTAAAAACTCCAAAAGCAAGATAGATTTATGGATTCTGCAGGTGAAAACCATTCAAAAACAGGTAAAGTGTTACAGCTTCTGCTCAGCTGAGTATTTATTTTCCTCTCGATGATACTCATTCAAACTAAAACCCAGTGAGTGGTTTGTGAATGCTCAGAATTTAGTTTATATTATTATATCTTGTATAGTCCGCTGAGGTTTCCTCCGTGTATTCAGGACGTAATATTTCCTTGGATTATAATTTATTTAGATGGTGTTTTACCTAAAAACTAACAGTTTTCAAACCAAGTTTTCTTTAGCCTTACTTCCAAGACCTCCAAACCCTTCCTCTGAAGGAGTCCTGAACACTTTCCACCTTCATTTCAAAAACGTAGGTGCAAAGTGTTAAGAATCGACATCAGAGGATTGCAAAGAAAGACTCTCAGACACTGCAAGAAGTATTGACTCAAGCCTAGCAATGAACTCCAGGTTCTCAGAATAGCAACTGAATCCAGTACAAAACCACTCCACACGCACAGATTTAGAACAATGAAGATTAGCACACATCACTAGCCACCTGCACAGGACAAGCACACACTGATTCTGCATGGAATAAGCACACACTTATTACACAAAGAATCGTAACTGATTAGCTTACCCCTTAACACAGGTGATTTGATTAGTCTACACAACTGTATTGTAACATGTATAAACCCTGCCTTCCTCAATATCAGGTTTCCCAAGCATTAGGCTGGGGCATTGCATGAGAATTGCTTAAGAAAAAATCCTTTGTCATTCCCTATTTTGTCCATGTCTCCCTCCTCAGTCAGTGGTGGACTCCCGAGGGACAAGTGTGGATTTGAGTCCCACCAGAACTCCTGGTGCATTAGCGGGTTCAGTCCCAGTAGAAGGGAAGTAGGTTTAAGTCCCACAGGAATTCCCTTGACTTAAGCTTATAAGCCTGTTACATTATCTACTACACTCACATGATCGCTCTCTCCTCCTGTTAAAGATCTGTATAACACTTACCTTTGTCACCTCAAACAACAGTAATTACATTCTCTCCTCTTTCTTACATATTTCCCTTAGCCTGAATATTCCTTGCCATAAGTTCAACATAACTTTGTTTTAAAGTAAGATAGAATAGGATTTTTTTTTCTTAATATTAATGATCACTTGCAAATTTCAATATATAATTTATTTGTTGAAAAGATATCTTTTTTAAACCGATTGACAAGTCGTATTGTACTTAGGTTTTGTATAGCTAGTATATTTGAAGACAGAAAAGTCCTTCAAAAACAGAAATATAAAAAAATTCAATAAATTACACACTTCTAGTAAAGACAGCTTTACCACCTCAAGAATATAGAAACACATTTTTTTTTGTAAAGTCAAACTTTTAAGAACTAAACTTTAAAATGTTACCAAGAAAAATACTGCAATTACATACACTTATTTGCCTCTTTTAAGAACGCAAATAAGTATCTGTGCTGGTTTTATGTAGCAAGGAGGGGCTACAATGGCAGCTTCTGTGAGAAGCTGCTAGAAGTCCAGTGCATCCAGCCAGGTCTGGTGCAGACTCACTGCTGGCTAGGGCCAAGCCAATTGGTGACAGTGATAACACCTCTGTGATAATGTACTTAAGAAAAGGAAAATAAATTTAAAAAAAAAGAAAAAAAAAACAGAAGCAGGGGCAGAGAGGGAGAGGCACAAGCCGCCTAGGCCTTACAGCCCTCACCCTTTGGCCTACCCTCGGGCAGCTGTCTGGACTTGATGTGGTGCAGCCCAGCCAAGAGAAGAGAAGAAAGGATATACGAAGAGAACATGAGAGTCATCTGCCTGAGCCTAATTGTGCATAAGTTCTTGTGAGAGGAACGGTTGCGGATGCTAAGGTCAGTGAAGAAGGAGGGGAAGGAGTAATGTTGCACCTGGCCAAGATTCCCCTGCAGCCCATGAAGGACCCCATGCTGGAACCTGAAGGAGGCTGAGGCCCGTGGAGGGAGAAAACAAAACAGACATGGAAAACAAACAGACCGAAAAACCCAGTAACAGAAAATACTTGAGCACGTAATTTACAGCACAATAGCTCACAGTGGGTTCTCATGTTCAGCTTCCACCCACATATCAGGAGGTTCCCCTCAGCACACTCCTCACTTATATATTGACCATGATGTCACAGGCTGTGGAAGAGCCCTTTGGCTCATTTGGGTAAACTATCCCAGCTGTTGGCTAATTAATAAACTATCCCAGCTGTGTCTGCCAGTCACAGGTGCCACCAGCTCCAGTTCCTCTGACAGCTCAGGTGAAAATTAACTCTATTCTAGCCAGAACCAGGACAAATAAATGGTAGCATGTTAGTAAATGTCAGTACATTAGTTCAGGAGCATCATTTGGGAAAAAAAAAAACACCACACAAGCAAAAATAACAAAACAGTAGGAGTTAAGTGTTACACATAGCTTTGAAAATGTCAACATCAGGCCAGTGTTTTCACTAATACAATGAGGCAGCCATAAAGCAGATACAGTGGTCTAAAGAGCACTGACAGACCACAGGGTTTATTGTTCAGTACATATACTGTTGTTGCAAAAGACAGAATGCTAAATCTTTCTTTCTCCTAAAGAGTGTCTAACTCCCTGCTACTGTCAAATTTTCTGAGATTTTAATTAATGAAAGAGGTATGGCTAAACTGTCCTGCATTGTATTGCAGACCTTTTGTCAGACCTTTTACATGAAAGTTACAAGGAGGAAGAGGAAGATTGTATCTATCCTTGAGAAGAAGAGGCAAGAGAAACTCCTTGGCCCTCCCTTATGAGGCTCTATACAGCAGGACGTGCTGTAAGTATGAAAAAAAGAGAGTTCAAAAATGTGATGAAACTACACATGAAAAGAGGAGGAACAGAGAAGAAAAAAATGGAAGACACTTGAATTCCTTTACTCATATAGATTTTTCTTTGTCTCAGAAAAGAAGCAAACAAGAATCTATATAGTTACGGGAAGCTTTTTTTTGCATCTACACAGTAATACAAAGAGCTTGGCTCTAGTCCTTCAAGAACTTAAGGATCTTAAATAGGAAAAAAAAAAAAAACCAAAAAAAAACCCAAAAACCCAAACAAGTTATTGGAGGATGATGTCTCCAGAAACATTTTAAACATTATATAAACATCTGAAACTATTCTGTTATTGAGAGAATTAAAAGCCACTACTACTTTTATAAATGTGAGCATTTTTAAGTAAGCATTTACAAGTAAGATATTGATTTTAGAAAAATTTAAAGATACTGCAGTAAAACAAAGCTATGTCTAAAGATATTTCAAATTAAGTAGTGCTTTCCAATTGCCCAAGTCTTAACTTCCTCCAAGCTGAAAATCCTACTCTTCTCAGATATGAACAAAAAGTTCCCATTTAATCCCCCCATAAAATAAAATAACAGTCATGATCTAAAAATTGGACTTTTTTGAGAATTATTTATGAATCATAAGAGATCTGCAAGCCTTCAAGTCAATTTGCCATGCATAAGCTTTGTGCTGTAGAAAAATCATTCAAACAAAGAGATGGGAAAAAAAATGTTATTTTAAGGGTATATAATCATAATAAATTACTTCCCAGTGGATTTTTTGCTTTCATTTATATCTCTGGGAAAGTATAAAATAGTAATTTTTGCCTGGTTTAGAACCCAATGATAAGAAGAAGTAATTTTGGAGCTGTAAATAAGAATGTTTAACAGAAAAAAAAAAAAAAAAAAAAAA
>WHYT01016710.1:346888-382599 GCA_009806455.1 Tetrax tetrax
TAGCTATAGGGGAACATAGTTTACACTATATATCTCATACAATATAATACAGTGCCATAACAACTTTTATCACCACAGAACAATGTGAAATCTCCAGAATTTATAATTCAGTTCAGAACCAATTCAATAAATCTATCCTTCTTGTTCTTAAATAAAAGGCAGCAAGCTAGTACAATGAATACTTCTTTATGCTTTATGTTATGAAAACTTCTTATGTATCCATAAATGATGGAGATATTTGGGAGCTAAAATCCAGGTATCTAACACCCTTGTCTTGAAATAACCAGAAAGGAGGGTAAAATATTGAATGAAAAATTGTGGCAAAGCAATCAGGCTGCTTAACTGGATAAATGTAATTTAAAATGTTTTCATATGGAAATCTCATCTATATTTGCTGTCTTAGTGAATATTTCTCTTCTATTTGCTGCTATAGAGACCACTGTCTCTTCCAAAAATAATTCATTATCATTCAGTTGTCAAAGGGAAGGAATCACTGAACTCATTTTTCACTTTCAGTATTTATCATGTATTCAAAACAAAACTACTCATTGTTTAGAGACCAATATTAGAATGGTGGCATATGTGAAAACTGATTAAAATGGTCAAAGAAAGAAGAAATGCAAGAAAACTATGGGAAAGGAGACTGAAAACAAACGAAGTCTGACATAAAGGCTTCAGCCTCTGTTCACACTGTGGAATTTCAAGCCTGAGACTGACATGATACACTGAGCTCAGTTCAGATGGCATTATCCTAATTTCACTTACACTTTTGAGTCCAAGCAATTATGTAAAGTGACTAAGCACAGATTTAAACAGTTTATTTTAAAATTTAGATTCTATTTGGTAGTTTTTGTCTTTATAGAAATTGTGCATCTTTCACATAATATACAGAAATTACCCATATTTATTCTTGAGTTACAAATGCTACAAATTAAAGATACTATAGTATCCTTTCTTTCTGAATTTAAGTACCTGACAGTTAAAATACAAAAAGCAGATAAAAAACATGGCAACTTTCAGAACTTTATTCTGTAGTTTATTTCAGAAACTCAGGTTGAAAAATGTAGACAGAATCATTTCATCTTCCCAAAAGAATGAGCAGTTGAGTTTATTACATTACTTTATACAAAAGACCTACCCTTTTTGACACTTCAAAAAAATATTCTCTAAGGGAAAAGAAAAGCTGAAAAGCTAATGGCCCAAGTAAAGTACTAATCATATGGAAACATCAAATGTGGTAACTGTCTATGTGGAATTCTTCTCTAAATTCTTGTGCATCCATTCTGAGTTCTGAAGTGTTGCTAGCTAATAAAATGTACCAATAACAAATATACAAACAAAGGGCATGGTGGCATAAATAAATTGCATATATACAAATAGATTATAAAATAAGACTAGATAAAATCAGATACAATTTTAAAGGAAAATTTTAACAATTGAGAAATTGAGAGAATCTAGTAAAAGTTACGATCTAAGTTAAGAAGTTAGACTACATCTTCCATGATGCACTAAGCATAGTATCTAAACTTTATGACTCCTAAGTAAACATCATTTCAAAAGCCAAAATAAATTTTCACCTAAGTTTAGATGAACACATGTTCCTTTCAGTATTATCAAGAGGAAAGGATTGTAAAAGCTCCTGTTATACATACTTTACTGCTGCAACTTCTTCAAATGTATTTTATTTCAAGATTAGAGAAAACTTAGGAGGACATACTAGTGCTTGTTCAACAAAGCTTTAAGCTGAATAGAATCATAAAATTGTTAGGGTTGGAAGGGACCTTCAAAGGTCATCTAGTCTAAACCCCCCTGCAAGGAGCAGGACATCTCCAACCAGATCAAGTTGCTCAGAGCCCAGTCCAACCTGGCCTGAATGTTTCCAGGGATGGGGCATCCACCACCTCTCTGGGCAACCTGTTCCAGTGCTCTACAACCCTCAGTGTAAAAAATTTTTTCCTAATATCTAATCTAAATCTATCTCCCTCTATTTTGAAACCATTACCCCTTGTCCTGTCACCATAGGCCCTACTGAAGAGTTTCTTCCCATCTTTCCTGTAGGCCCCCCTTTCCTGTAGGTACTGGAAGAGTATAATAAAAGCATACCAAAAAGTTTTAAATTTTTTTTTTTTGCTTCTGTAGAAGTGTATAAGTAGTGTATAAGAACTACTTCCACAGTATCCACTCCAAAAGTGGAAAATTAGTTCCAGATGATGACACTATCTAACAACCACCAAATGTAATATCTATGCATACCTATGCATTTATACGTGTGTGAAAACAGGCATGTATGGGGATGGATAGTCCAGCTAAATATCTGGTTTTCTTCTATGTATATATAGTAGGTGTAATACATACACACATTTAAAGATAATATAAATATAGTACTCCCACACTTTCTTCTTGAAAGTGTGAAGCTAGGCGTAATCAACATCTGTTGCAACAGCAATACCACATTACTATTTAGTAGAAAATCACTAAGATAACAACTCTTCTAGTAAATATGAATATTTTGATTAGCACGTTTTGCCCATCTGCTGAAAACTTAAAGCAAATTGAAACAAAATTAGTGAATATTTTTCTTTAAATTATTCATGCAGTTTCTGCCATCATTATGAAGTTTCATTTGAATTACCTATAAAATAGTCTCCTCTTATTATTTTAAATGACAGTGACGTGCAGAATATATTTTATCTTGTTCTTTGATTATACATCTCTATCTATATCAAGCAATTTGCCCAAATGCAAAAAGGGACAATGATACAATTGACTGAACTGTTTCTGAGGCTGAATTCAACTGGCATGAGTAACTGCGAAAGCAAGCTTTGAAGGACATGAAGTAATGTCTGCCCTACTCATTTACAAGTCATTGTAATGGTATCTGTTTTGACAAAGATTACATTATTTTGCTGCTTCAGTGTATGCTGATATTTTTGTCTTACTGCTTGCACTTTATTGTTAATGTTTCAAGAAATATGTTCCTCTTCTTTGTGTATATAAAATAATTTATGTGTTTACACTACATACACAGAAATTTCTTTGATGAAGTCTCAGATCCACTATCAGAAGAGGAGGCCTAACTTATATTGATTAAAGAAGTATGTTTTTTCACAAAAAAAAAAAAAAAAACCACATATTTGTTCTCAGAAATAAATTATAAATGCTATCTATTCCATATTTTGACTTAGGCATATGCCACAAAAGAGCTAAATCAGTTTGGTAGAAACAAATACTGCCTATAGGCAAAACAGAAATGCAGAATAGTCTTCGTTTAACAAACAAATTCTGCATTATAGAAATCATTTATGCGTATCTACTATCATTAGTTCTTTAAACATCTACATTTTCCATAACAGTACTATTCAACCGGCATTATCATAAAACTTCTATAACTTGTATAGATAGAATTGAAATCTAAACGGATAGTAGAAAGCTCCAAAAGTTGACTTACATGATCAATTAGTTCACGAACCATTCCATTCCACTGTCCGCTGGCATCTTCCTGGGCTCCATATTTCCCATCCTCAACCAGTCTAATCTCATAGGAAAATCCAAGGATAGTAGACAGCTCTCTGAGGAGGTCAATGCAATAACCTTCAAATCGATCATTTCCATACAACGGTTTGTCAGACTTCTTGAACATAACATATGGCTCTTCCTGTAAAAATTAAAAAGACAGAATAGATAATGATTACCTCACATCTTTCTTTTCCTTTTGACCTAAAGCAGTACACTGTCATCACACCACTCCCTGTACAAAAAAAAAGAAAAAAAGAAAAGTAGAATCCTTTTTGGTTTTGGTTATTTAAGTCTAAAGTCTTTATTTATCTTCAAACCAAACTTAGTCAGAAGATTCTCTTTCTCATTTTTATTTGAAAAAAATGACACTATGAACACCATAGACGTATCTTCAAGGAATTAATATAAACACTAAATTTAAATGTGCTCCTTAACAAGTTGCATTATACATTAACTTCAAATGCACTGTTTGGATGGATATTGTCCAAAAGGTCCAGAGGAGGGCCACGAAGATGATCAGAGGGCTGGAGCACCTTTCCTATGAGGACAGGCTGAGGGAGTTGGGGCTGTTCAGCCTGGAGAAGAGGAGGCTCCGGGGAGACCTAATAGTGGTCTTCCAATACCTCAAGGGGGCCTACAAGAAAGATGGGGAGAGACTGTTCAGTAGGGCCTGTTGTGATAGGACGAGCAGTAATGGTTTTAAAATAGAGGGAGGTAGATTTAGATTAGGTATTAGGAAAAAATTTTTCACGATGTGAGTTGTAGAACACTGGAACAGGTTGCCCA
Organism: Tetrax tetrax; assembly: GCA_009806455.1. NCBI lineage: Eukaryota > Metazoa > Chordata > Aves > Otidiformes > Otididae > Tetrax > Tetrax tetrax. The sequence goes on from WHYT01016710.1 coordinate 351,191, forward strand.
GAGAGGTGGTGGATGCCCCATCCCTGGAAACGTTCAAGGCCAGGTTGGATGGGGCTCTGAGCAACCTGATCTAGTGGGGGATGTCCCTGCTCCTTGCAGGGGGGTTTAGACTAGATGACCTTTGAAGGTCCCTTCCAACTCTAACCATTCTATGATTGTATGATTCTATGATTGTAAGCCTCCTAATTCAAACCCCAAACACCAATCAAATGGTCTAAGTATTAGGTTTTATACTTTTATTTACACAAGTATTTTAACTATTTTCTCCATGCTTTGTTAGGTAAAGTATAGAAAAGCCAAATGGTAAGGAAAAAGTGAGTGAAATCACCTACTAATCTGTTGCCTCAAGTTACAGGTTGTCATTTACAAGACTGCAGCAAAACCAGAGAAATGTTAACTCAAAAAATAAACTTTGTTATATACATTCCATGAAAACTGAATTTCTTTAAACATTTATCTTCTTATATTTGATTTAAATTACAATGTAATGTTTTTTTGCATAAAGTGATGTGCAAACAGAACAGCAAACAAATTAAAATGACTGGCAGAATATTCATAATTATGGGAAGAAAGAACATTTAGCAAAATATCGGACTTTCACATCTGTTTCTCAATATAGAATAACCTTCCTGAAATAAAAAGCTGAAGAGAAAAGGATAAAAAACAAATGGTAGATTTTTCCACTACAATATGACACCAATATTCCAGTTGTATTTGATAGCTTAAATACATAACTCAGTTTTTGCTCATCTTTTAAACAAATTTTTCTCATTTTTTTTTCAGTAATAAAAAAAAAAAGCACTACGTAAGGTAAAATGGTAGTACGTGTAATTACTGCACCAAATACAAGTCACAATTCATAAAAAGAAAAACTTTCCAGGGCAACTTAATAAAATTCACACAGCCCTAAATCTCAACATCAGCACTCAGCGGGGTTAAAAGCACTTCATTCTATAGGCATCTGACAGCTTTAATAAGGATTTGTCAGCTTTCCTGATGTAAACATCCATCTTGAGGTGCCCATGATTTAAGCATTATATCTACATAAAACTGGAACTTTAGCATGTAAGATTTTACCCAAAATACAAAGTAGAAAGTAGAGAGATTTCTAGTTCTTAAAAGCAGTGTGTTCAGAATATAGCTGTTCCTCTTTGCCTCTTACACATTTTTTTCCTAAATAAAACAAACTACTGAATAAAGACTTTGCTGAGATTTTATATACTTACATCGAAATTAATAAGGTTACAGCCATATTTTAAAAAAAAGCACACCACTGATCTTCATACAATTAAAAAGGAACGTAACATGAAATAAGTTGTCCATAGAAGCTACTTGTATGTTTTGACAGAAACTTTTCAAACAATAGAAAGACAAATTACTCCAGGAAATCTACTCTAGATGTAGTACTGACAAGAACAAAGACCTGACTGAAAACATGAAAATTGAAAGCAATTTAAATGGCACGAATCATTGAATAATTCTTGATAAGCAAAGACAGTGACAGAACAAAAACTATGTATGAAAATAGTTGTTAATAAAGTCAGGCAATTGATATGAAATATCTCACAGAAAATAACTGTAAGAAAAACAGGTTTTCAGGTGAAATGAGAATTCCTTAAAGAAAGCAACCAGAAGATATGCTAAGACAAAACACAGAAAGTATAGAAAAAGAAACAACAAGACTCAAACATGAATCCTTCAATTAACTGAAACTCAGAAAATTAAGTATGGAGGAAGTGAAATGTAATTCAGAACGTGAAGGACAAACAGAAAGAATACAAACAAACATGAAAATTATGCAGGGACAAATACATACATTTCAAAGCAAAAAAAATAAAGTACAACTAGGATAAAAAGTGACACTCTAGAAATACGGATAAAAGGAAATTCTAGGCCTCATCCATCCTGGCCTTGAACGTTTCCAGGGATGGGGCATCCACCACCTCTCTGGGCAACCTGTCCCAGTGTTCTACAACCCTCATTGTAAACTTTTTCCTAATATTTAATCTAAATCTACCTCCCTCTGTTTTGAAACCATTACCCCTAGTCCTTTCACAACAGGCCCTACTGAACAGTCTCTCACCATCTTTCCTGTATCCTCCTGTTCCTGAAAATATGAAGAAAGTTTGACTGTCCAGAAATGTGCATGTCATTGAAAGAGATTCATTATCAATCTCTAAAGTTTTAATAGGTGATATTCCTTTATAGGGTACAGTTAAATATTTCTACTTATTCTTGAACAGAAAATATGCTAATTGGATGTGTAGTCACTCTACAATGGGGCAGGATCAGAATTAAAAAAGGTAAGTTTCAGAAAATAGAAGAGTAATAAAAAAAATGCATTCAAAAGGAATTAATGAATACTTTCACACTTCAGATGAATAATAAATCACTGAAATTCAGGAGAAAAAGAGCTGATTACGTAGTAACTCTATAAAATTAAATTCTAGATATTATACAGGATTATGTACTAGACCCAACAATACCACACCATTAACTGAGGGGAAAAAAAAACCAAAAAAACCAACCAAAAAACGGACCTACTTCGATCTCCTTTGAGCAGGAGTTGGGACTGGAAGACCTACAGTGCTCATTTCCCATCAAAATTATTCTATCATTTTATATTTTTGACACTATTAAAGTTTCAGTTGCTGTATTCCATTCAGTTTTGAGTATGGCACTTCAGGAGAAATATGAGCCTAGGTCTAAAAAATAGGGTGAGGAATGACTGAAAGAATATAAGTTGTTTCACTTAAGGAAGAACATACTGAGAGGGAAGTGATAGAATTCTTCAACACATACAAAGTTCTTGCAAAAAGTAACCAGAAAAGTTCTTTTCTGTATAGGGTACAGGAATTAATGGCCTTAAACTCTGACAAAAGAAAGAAAGGTTAGAAATTAGGACACACTTTATAATGGTAAATATAATTAGGTGCCACAGTAAGTTCTAGTTTAGAGAGAAGGATGTCATGCGGGACAGTATCAAATGCCTTGCACAAGTCCAGGTAGATGATGTCCATTGCCCGTCCCTTGTCCACCGATGCTGTTACCCCATCATAGAAGGCCACCAAATTGGTCAGGCACGATCTGCCCTTGGTGAAGCCATGTTGGCTGTCACCAACCACCTCCTTGCTCTCCATGTGCCTTAGCACGGTTTCCAGGAGGATCTGCTCCATGACCTTGCCAGGCACGGAGGTGAGGCTGACCGGCCTGTAGTTCCCTGGCTCTTCCTTACTCCCCTTTTTAAAAATGGGGGTTATGTTCCCTCTCTTCCAGTCATCGGGGACCTCATGCAGACAAATAATTTGGTAAGACAGATGCAAGAAAATATTGTATATTTTAACATTTTAAAGGAAAGCTTTGAGAAACATTAATGAAAATCACAGCTTCAAGAAATAAACTTACCTTGAGAACCCCTATTGGGAATAGTTATTTACTTGATTTCATCAACCAGTCAGCTTGCTACAAAATTTTAAAATCCAAGTAGTCATTTAATGTCTCATAGAACTAAAATATCTTCAATGAAGATTGACATAGAAGAGCCCTCCCCCAAGCCAAATAAGTACTCAAAGTAAGAATGCAGATAAACTAGTAAATGCAAGTAAACATTTTTCTGAGAAAATTTACTGCAAAGTACACTAACTAAAACTACTGCAAATAAAGATGTGGTCACAAGGAAAAGTAAAGTAACAGACAGATTAAAAAATATATCTGTAAATAGAAGACAAATCCTAGAAAAAGGATTTTTGAGTAGTATTAAAAAAAAATCACAAAAGTTCATTCAAGAACAATATGACTCTGGAGTGATAGATGACTGCTGCTTTCATATGAACTTCCTGTGTACTGTTGATGAATAAAACATTGTGCCTTACTGACAAGGTGATGTCCTCCTAGCTGCATGGTGAACTTTAATAATAATTATTTTTTTCAGTGATAGTGAAGTCAAAATAACCAGAAGATGACAGTCATTTGTCATCAAAGGGCGTAGCACTCTTCCAGATGCAAAAAAAAAAAAATTACATCAAGGATTACATCAAGGAGTAGAGACATTACGTAAAGTCTTTATTCGATATAAATAGTTTTTTGAAGTCCAAAACTCAAATAAGATAAAAATTTGACAGATTTCAAAAAGAAACAGGAGTCAAGTTTCAATAGTATTGTATTAAAGGTCAGATTAAATTATCAAAATGTTTTTTTCTGACTTCATGTGCTAAACCTCCATGAATGTAAACACTTTATTTTCTCATAATAACTCTCTAAGTTACATTATTTCTGTTATACACAGCAAGTATACTGTCTCCAAAGACTTTTTTTCAATACGAATGTTTTTTTAATACACATTTTTGTGTGTTCTACTTGCAAAATTTACCTATATTCATTTTTTAACGCATAAGTTGCGTCACAAACCTAAAGCTTCCCTACGCAATAAAAGATGATTGTCATATGGTTCTACATGTTGAATTAATATTGTAGCTTTTCAGACTTGCTTTACTGTTTAAAGTGTACAACTAACACTGGAATGAAAACCCACGGATTCTATACAAATGTGGGCATGGAAAAAAATCTACTGATAGAATTTTTTATATTCGGTTGCCTTGATCTATATGTTTTCTTTGCAGATTTTGACAAGAAATAGTTATTTGAATTATTCCTTTGAACTGTATTATATTTCAACTACAAAGATATTACTAGAAATGACAACAATAAATTCTACATTTCAAATTATTCTCATTTTAATTTGTATGGATAGTTATCAAACATATGGATTGTTCATTAATACTTTCAACATGGACATAGGCATTTTTTAAAGAATCTAGAAATTTTGTATTACTACCAGTATTGAAAAAAGCAAAACCAAAAAAGTGGAAGCTCTGGTGATGAAAAGAGGAAAATCATATTCAAAATTTGCTACTGTCAGAACAGAGAATTTTAATCATTAGCTTCCATTCACCAGGGACACTGGAGTTAAAATGCTGCCATATCTAATTAACATTTATGTCAAATGTGAGGAATACACAGTAGGCTTTCACAGTTGGCAGTCAAAATTCAAGTGGGAGAGGTAAAGCAATCCACTAGTTACAATCAATCAAAACAATGTAATACATTAGATGTTTCACTAGTCATTTGAGCCAGGATATTCTACCAGAAGAAACTAAGGCCTGATATAAGAAAACACCCTTCCTGCACTACACTATCTACAACAGAAATTAATTTATTTGACATATTTTAAGATATTTTAAGATATTTCCTGAAAGATTCTCTAGTATGACTTTTTGGGTCATGAAATGTGTAGTTATAACTATGCTTTGACAAATCATGACCTAAAGAACTCAAGCTATAGTCGTTCTTTACTGCAGTTTCACTCCTCATATTTTCAAGCTCCTAAAAAAAACCCCAAACAAACAAACAGTTTTCTTTATTCCTCCACAATTTACTCTTCACTTTGGCCGGACTTTAAATTAATTTAGCTGCATCCCAAAAGCGTATACTACTTCCATGCCAGTGAAGCAAAACAGAGATGAGCAGATGCTTATTTAAAGCAAAATCACTTGACTCAATAAACCACAGAATGTGAGATCATTAAATTGTTGCAACATTGCAGACTGTACTAATGTATTTTTCAGTTGAACTGAATCATCCTGTCTTCAAGATACATGAAGAGCATAAAAAATATTAGGTCTTATTATAATGGAAAGTAAAACATAATTTTCTTATGACGTATCTTAACTTTTCAAAATCTCTGGAGAAAAATAAACCAGGAAAAAAAAAAAAAGCAAATCCAAGACATCCAAAAAATACAGCAAGCATTTTCCTAGACTGATGGCCCTTGGTGTTCATAAGTGCAAATTCTGAAGTACAATTATAAACTGATCCTTGTCACTATATAAAAGTATATTTATTAATAACATTTTATTAGAAGACAATTGAAGGCAGTTACAAGTGAGCAACTTGTAACAACAAAATAAAGTCCTCATATTTCTTTTATCTCTTATTTTATTTAGATATTGGAAAAGAGGAGAGATGCTTATAAAACACCACTAATCAAAAGTTAATCCTTAAGAGAAAGGGTATCCTTGATTACAGAAAGCAGCTGCTATCATAAATCTCAGGAATCTACTTTTGTGAGTTTTACCAGTCCAAAATCAGTGCTCATTGACAGCTCTGCTATTTACATTTGTGGAGCTTATCTTTTCTTGAGATAGTATTTCAAACAAGTGTAAGGATCACTATACAAACTCAATATGATAGATACAATGTATAAACTCAAACCTCATTGACAGATAGATGTCAAAACACAAATTAACTTGAAACATCCTAAGAATCCTAAGTTATTGAGTGTTTCTTACACAATTTTGCAGGGACTGATCCTTGTACCAGTATTGTTATCATTGATTTGGAATCAAGTATACAATGATTGCTGATGAAGTATGTAGAGGACACAAAGGCTGGTTGAGTATGAACTAGTGAAGGGAACAGGTCACTAATAGAGACAGGACTATATTCTGGAAAGTAGTAATTCTAGGATGCAAATAGGAAAAATGTGAAATCTAGTTCTGTAAGAGAGGAATGCTTCAAGAAAAATCCTAGGCAGGATTTCTGGCTACAACGTAACAGGATAATAGAGGGGTCAGATGGAATTACTAAGAAATATTACTTGGAAATGCAGTAGTTCTTACATATACAAAGTTTGAAAACTTGTGAAGGGCAGCGGGAAGAAAAAGACAGACAAATACTTTTAAAACCATGTTTTTACTTTGAGAGAGTATGAGATGTTCATTTACGTTTTATAAAAAAAGAAACTCAAGAGATTATATGTTTATAATCTGTAATTAATGGCACAAGAGAAAGTTGTGGTAAAATTGTGCTGGTCTTAGCATAACAAGAATTTATGTCTGAAAGTGAGGCAGCCAGGTTCCAATTATGTATTAGGTATGTATTTTTCAACTAGCAGAATAAATGAAACAAGATTTCAGAATATTTTCTATCATCTGTAGAATCTTCAAATAAAAATAGACCTTATAAGGAAACAAGAAGTTACTCACTGAATCAAATTATATGGATTATGTTGCATAAAATTTAGAAGCACACTAGCATTTGTATCTATGTACCTATGAAAATTAATTCTAGCTTGAAATGATAGCACAAAGGGTAATGGTAGGATGAGGGGTAATGATTTTAAAATAGAAGGAAGTAGATTCAGTCTAGATATAAGGAAAAAAATTTTTACAATGTGAGTGGTGGAACACTGGAACAGGTTGCTCAGAGAGGTGGTGGATGCCCCATCCCTGGAAACTTTCAAGGCCAGGTTGGATGAGGCTCTGAGCAACCTGATCTAGTCGGAGATGTCCCTGCTTCTTGCAGGGGGGTTGGACTAGATGGCCTTTAAAGGTCCCTTCCAACCCAGACTATTCTATGATTCTATGTCAAAATATATGTTGGTAGGTAAAAGCTTCTTATTAATAAAATTGTCAGGAAGTGAATTCTTTTTTTTTATATCTGCAAATTCATTATAATCATGGCAGCAGAGAAACACAGCAGACACTTCTGCAAAGTTTTTCATTTGTATTGAAATTAAAATTAGTATTTAAAAATTATGGTGTGGAAATTAGTGAACATTTACTTTTACAACACTAAATATATGTAACAATAAGTGAAAAATACCTCATTCACCACCATAGATTTGTCAACAATGGCAATGAAAAGTTACTTCCGATCTACTTCAACTGATAGCTCAATAAAATTTTTGTATGATTAAAAACTTCAACTTAATAATCATGTAATAATGATGATGAAAATAAATGTTAAATGCTTTGTACATTCCTTAGAGATAATATCATGGTGTTAAATTAGCAAATGAAAGCAATAAATTTGTGCTGGATAAAACTGTCAATCTAATAACCAAAACACTTTTAAAAAGCACATTTGTCCTCTCATATTGGGCTGAACTGAACAGATTTGTGAAGGAACCAAACATTTTAGTAAATAATAAGGAAAATTAAATTACTAATCAACTGACATAACTTTAAAATTATGATCATTTCCTTACAATTCAGATGAAAATAAATATCCATGACTAGCTTAACAACTGGAGATCATTCATGACACAGTAATCTCTAAGTAACTGTATACTACAGATTGTTCATTACTGTTGTAATTAATATAGCATATTCTATTAGCTTTCCTGTAGAACGATATTTCCGGAAATGCAAATATAATTGCTTACCAAGATGGTGGTAACAATTAAAGAGCGATTGGACAGGGAATCTGTGATGTTTGCTGGTTTTCCTTTCTGATTCTCTGTCATGTTAAGGCCACTCAATGGATCCCAAGTTCCAACCTATAAAACAGTAAAATACTGTGTAAATTGTCCGTTAGTTACATTTCAGCATCTAGAAGAGAACACTATAAGGAAAAACAGATTGCTACAGGGGAAAAGAAAATAAACTTGCTAATATTTATTACTAAACTCTGTTCCATTATTCTCTGTCATTACATTTAAAGTCTGCTTGTTTAAAATATGATTCACAATACCTCAAAGTGTGTTTTGTGATATTAAGTGGAGAAATGATGCACAGAATGTCTAAAGCTACTCTGAAGACTTTCATTTGGTTTGATTGCAAATATAAACACATATGTATGTATAGATATATATATAAACACACACTTTCTTTAAAAAAAAAAAAAAAAAAAATCTTTCAAACTAATTCCTGAGAAACTGTTCAGAGACTTCTAAGTGATTTGTTGCAGCATGGCTGCCAAGTATGTTCGGGATGCAAGTCAGTATGGGTTAAATAAAAAGAGTTTCATTTCTGAAACTGAGAATACAGCGGAGCATGAGTCAGCAGAAGCTGTAACAGACAAAAGACACATTTACTCTCCTTTTCTACTACTTTCTTTAAATGGCTGTGATTCTTGAATTTTGTCCATGCAGTACCTTACAAACTAACAAAGGAACCATGAAGGGAAGAGAGGGGAACATGTATGTGTCAGAAATACAATTGGAAAATAACATCTAACACATCATTTCAAACTATTGAAACCAAAGCTTACTACCAAAAAAAACTTTTCTTCATTTACTCTTTTAATACTATTTCATTTTGTGACTTGAAAGGGTTTTAGGAAACCCAAAATGTTCAGTCTTGCAGTTTGGCCACAGTTGAGAAACTGTAAAAGGACTGAGAACTTTTAGTTGCAGTATTCTGTTAATTATGGCAATCAGAGCATTTCCTTCACTTCGAAGAAAGACCAAACTAGAACAGAATAACAAGGAGTGAAAAAGACTGGAACTCGAGCCTGTCTCTGCTGTTTCTTCACACAATTGAAGCTAGACTAACCTCTTCTATGAGATTCCACAGAAGTAGAACAAAAATTTCTAAGAGAACATCATCACCTTATTTGATCAATTTCAAATCCTAAATTCATTAAATCGTATGTTTTATTCAAGTTCAAGTTCATAATTCAAATTTATTTTGGCAAAAGCTAACATATTGCTAATGAAAACACTTACTTCTCTACTTTTTAACATAGCCACAGCCATAAGCAAATTAATAATTAGCAACTGTTAGAATTTGGGGTTTATCTAACTACATCCATCTAGACTTATAAGAACTATCAACAACATTACTTTAAAAATAAAATTCTGCCTTAATAAATTACCACATTATTTTTCTAAATGAGGTTAGCTGTTCTTTTATTGTCCTTTTTTTTTGTGAATGAAAAAATCTAAGAAATTGAACAAAAGCTGGATGTTCCAAATAAGACATTCTTTGCTTTATCTTTATTAATGAGCTCTAGCTCAACAACTTATACCACAGATTCCAGTATACTACTAATAAGTATAGTTCTCAAATCACACAGACATCTTCTCAAAGCTGCCTCTTTGAGAAGAGAAAACTGTGCATAAACAGTGCAGCAAATTAATTGCTTTCTATTTTCTTGAATAGAGTAGAATTGTTAATGTGTTTTCACAAGAAAAAATTAAGTGTTAAAAAATGTAGAAAAAGTAAATCAAGGTACTCTGCTATGTATAACTGCAATTCAAACAAGTTACAATTTAATTCTACTGCATTACATTTATTTCCAACAAACTTTCAAGTTTTCCTAAAAAGTGAAACAAACTAATATTCTAATAAACACCTTAGAGAGAATGTTCACAATCACAGGGAGGCTGTCAAGTCCTCAATCCCCTATTCTTCCATGCAAGTCCCCATGCATTTAACTTTAACTATTAGGTAACTATTAGGTTCCTGCAGTCCTGCAGAAAGTTTGGACAGAAGTTTCCAATCTTTTATTGTTGTTTTGATAAATCATAATTCTCTGGTTTTCAGTTGAGGTTTTCTGGTTGGTGGTTTGTTTGGTTTTGGTTTGTTTTTTTTTTAATATAAAACCTTTTTACAGAAATGATTCCTCAAGAAATTTGCAGTCTTTTAATTAAGTTGATCCTCTGATCTACAACAGTAGAGGCAACACAATGTACCTCCATTATAAAACTGCATAGAACAAATCCTAAACCTGTAGTCTAAAGAAAAATTCATGTTTGTGATACTATCAGACATCTTACTGATAAGAAATTAACAGCAAATTCATCTTTTTCCTTTCACTGGAGATTATGACCACTGAGACAGTCATTAGTGAAAGGTAGGTAAAGAGGAAAAAACAGGAAATATGTGCTTAAACCCTGATTGTAGAGACATCATTTTCTCAGAATTCTGTATTTATTAGAAAATTACTTGTGTCTATGAAGACACCATCCCTTTAGCCTTCAGTAAGTGGAGTTTCTGGGAATACTCTGGTGGAGTACTGAATTGATCACTAACATAATCCATTTCTGAGTTGACCTATAAGTTAAGCATAAATGTAATTTGAAAGGCATAGTCAGACTTGGCAATTTTTATAGATTGTAGTATAAATTGAGCTTGCATACAAATAAAAAGTTCACAGGTGAACACGTAGACATAGCATTGTAAATTTAACAATATTATAAGTGGCAGCCACTTCTTATCCCGTTTATTTTCAGATACCTCATGATCCTAGATCATCTCCTACAGCATGCCTAAAGTGCATGTTTCTTCCTTAACATAAAATGCAATTAATTTGTCATATAGTAAAGATCTGTTTCTAGTCATGTCAATCAAAATTCAGCAAGTTACTTATTAAAAACAAAAAAATCAAATTTGTAGTCTCTTCTTAGTAACACCCAGACTTTCTTCAAAGCTACTACCCCTTACAAAGACCAATCCAGTATAATTACTGTAGTTTAACCCCGGGCAGCAATTAAGCACCACACAGCTACTCACTCACTCCTCCCTCAGTGAAAGAATTGGAAAGATGAAAGTGAGAAAATTCATGGGTTAATATAGAGAAAATTTAATTTTATATATATACATATAAATATACATATAAATTTTATACATATACATATAAATATATATATATAGTAAGAGGGAGGGTGGAAAAATCAACAGCTAAGGGAAAATAAAACCCAGGAAAAACAAGTGATGCAAAAGCAAACAACTGCCCACTATCAACCAACAAATGGCCAGCCAGTCCCTGCACAACAGCAGCCCCTGCCAACATCTACCTCACAGTTTTATTATTGAGTACAATGTCATATGGTATGGGATATCCCTTTGATTGATTGGGGTCAGCTGACCCAGCTGTGTCCCTTCCCAGCTTCTTGTGTACCTCCAGCTAACTCACTGGTGGGGCAGTCCAAGGAGAAGAAAAGGCGCTAACACTATGTTAGCACTGCTCAGCAATAAATGAAGCACAGGTGTGTGTGTTATCAACACTATTTTCAGTACAAATCCAAAACACAGACCCATACAAGCCACTATGAAGAAATTTAACTCTGCTCCAGCCCAAACCAGTACAATAGTTCACATCTCCCACCAAAAAAAAAAAACATTGCACACTCCTGAAACAAAATTTCTGAGTTTACATATACTCTAGAGTAGCTTACTGAGCATCAGTCTCATGAGATGTTATCAACAAAAATTCAAAAGATTAAAATAGCTTTCTTACTATGTTGGACGAAAATAAATTTATATTTACAAATAAGCAAATATTCTTTGTTACTAACTTCCTTCAACACTCTCCTAAGTAAAGTAGTATTTTTTTGGCTTTGAAGTCAACCAAAACTGTAGATATTACGCACAGCAAAGTGCCACAAGCATTCTATTAGGAAGGATCACTTCCCTGCTGCACTGGTATCAACTGTCTGACTATGTCAAAACCAGAGCCGTATTCAACGCCTGAAGAATTCACAAATGTGTCTACAGTTTACCATCTTTTCTTTATTATATTTTGTAGAGTAGTTAGTAATAGCTGTGATTAAATCAAGAAAATAACTATTTATACTCCAGTGTGAGTAATACTATTTCTTCCTATTTATGTATTTCCTATTTGATAATTGCTTCGTTTGTTTTCTTCAGAAATATTAATATGCCTGCCTTCTTTGTCAAATATTGTGTTAATACCAACATTTCTGGCCTCCATAGATCTGTTATCTCACTTTCTTTTTTTATCTAACTCTGTTTATACCACTTGCTGTTTTTTTCTCAAGTCACTAGTAAAGATACTAAATAAAACAAGATCTTACATTAATATACTGGACAATTAATTACTGTTCATTTTGTATAATTTATATTCATCCAGTGTGTGGGTTCGTGAGCAAGATTTCAAGCCAGTTGTTAAAGTCAACATTCAAGAGATATGATTCTTGTTAAATGACAAATTCTTATATTAAAAATGGTATTAAATTCATGTATTGTTATGTCCCTGAAGTATAAAATAATTTTCCTCATGATGTAGCTTTAGTGTAAATGCTGATTGATTGTAACTTAAATGATTATTTGCTTATTTTTCTAGACTGCCAGAGGTTGGGATTTTTGCTATGCTATTAATAGTTTCAGTGTGTCCAGACTGACTGTCAGCAACTTTTTTTTTGTATATTACATTAGCAGCACTCCAACCACCTATTAATTTTGCCATTTCCATCTTACAAGAAGCTATCATTTTTGTCAGGCATAAATTCCTGTTTGGAAATGCATACTTCTAATTGATTGATACTTGATTATCTCTTCTCATTCAAGAGTTTCAGGAACAGGTATCTTATGTATCTTATGTAAAATCTAAGATCACACACGGCATCTTTTGTAAATCAATGAGCAATTTTTCTGTTCTCACTGACTTCAGCAGTCATCCCACTTAAAATATATGATTTAGGTCATTTCCCATTATACTAACCAGGCAATTTATCTAGGGCATTTTTTTACAAAATGTCAAAAAATAGATCTTCTAGAAATGCTTCACAATAACTCTTTCCTCTCCCCTCCATAAATATTTTTCTCAAGATATCTCATTTTGCCACAAAAGCATTACAGATTACAGCTGAAATTGTTGGATTGAACTGTTATCCTTCACATAAGAAATTGTTCCACTGTATTTGGAAAGAGCATAGATGAAATAAAAGCTATTTGCAGTATGAAAAGACAACACATACAATATGGCACATAATTCCCATCTCCCCATCTTTTCTCATCCCACGAAATGAATGAATAAATAAATAAATAAATAAAAACTGTTTGGGAATTCTAACTACATAGACAGAGAGGTTTGACAAGATGGTGGTTTGAAAAACTGAAAACATACAAAGATAAGGAAAGGCTCCAGAAGAAAGAAGAAAATAGAGAGAGAGGGGATGGAAAGAGCAAAGATATCAAGAGGGAAAAGTGGACAGGGATTTGATAGAAAGAGAAATGGACAGGGAGTGGGGAAGAGAGAGAGGGAGGAGAGGGAGGAGAGGGAGAGGGATGGAAGAGGGAAGGGAAAAAAGGGGAGAGTAACATGAAGCAGGAGGGAAATAGTGTGATACACAGAGATGGAGTGCACATGTGAAGGGAGGGAGGAAGGGGATAGAGAGAAAGGAGATGGATTCATCATATCTTTAACTGAAAACAATCTCGTGGGAAAAAATATCCTTTGAGACAGTTCTTTTAAATAAAAGGATTGTCTAAAACATACTCTCTCTACTAGTAAGTGTCTTGCTCTGGAGTTTAATGATTCACTGTGGATTCAGGAAGAATAGGGGTTGTGTTCTTTCAGAATAATCCAGTTTTCTTCAAGAAAAACATTTATTTGTCAGCATTGATTTCTCTTTCTCAGTAAATTACCCTGTAACTTCCAAATATTTACTAAGCAATTCAATCTAATGTGTATATACCTTGACTTTCCTTTTGCTAATCTCACATCATTACATCCTACAGAAACTGCTCTGCTTTTGGTCATATGTATCTTTGAATCTGTGAAGCATTCATCATCATTCTTTGCTAGCACTTCTCTAACTCTTAAAATTTTCTAATACATGATAACTAATTCTTACTACTCTTTCCAAAGATGGTCAGCACATCTTGGTGAAAAACTAGTATTATTACATACCTTTATCACATGGCCAAAATGAACCATGAAGGCAGTAAAAGTATCTTCCTTTTCTGTTAACTTCTGCCAGTTATTTTTAAATATCCATATCCTTTTACAACTATTGCTGTTCTTGTTTCTTACATATCTTTAGTTATTGTTTCCAAAGTTCTTTTTTTTTCTGTTATGTGTTTAGAGTACTGTATTTGCTGTTGAATTTTATTTTCTTCCCATATTTCTGATCTCTGTAGACCTTTCTATTTCTCTGTTTTTAATGCAGTATGTATCTCCTGATATATTGTCAACTGAGAACTAAATTAACATGCATTTGTGTTTCTGCTTCCATAACAACACTGATGGTGAAATGAAAACAGACATAGTGCAGATAAAGACAGAAGATACCATTCCCTTAGCCCACTGCATGTCTATTATGCAATATTTTACACCAATATTCTCTCAGAAAATTTCCAGTCCATAAAGAAAATTTAGTAACAAAGACAACTTTTTAAAATAGGATTATGAAGTAATATCACATATGTCACTAAATGATAAATACATTACACTGTCTGTATTTCTTTAATTATTTTGCATTTCTGCTTGAAAATAAATTGGGTACACTATAAAGATTTTGTTCTCCAGAAAACTGATGTTGCTTTACGGTTCTCAAATGCCACCCAATGTTCTTCAAACTATCCTAGATTACAGATATTGCCTTTCCTCATTTTCAACAGTTTTCTCTTCAAGCACTACTGATTTATTTAGCTATTCCCATGCCATCAATTCTTCCACTTCTGTTTCCAGGAAGGAAGACAGGTTGCATTACACCTATTCTACTCATACACAAAGCTAATTTATTTTCAAATCTAATCACTACTATATAGGGTTTTTTTCCCCTCTTAGATTTCCAAAGCTCCGTTCATGGAATACTTCATAGGAAGACTCTTTACAATCAGTGCATTGCTGACTGTTTTAAAATATACTTTAGTCCTTTAATTACAGGTTTGCCACTGGACATTTTTAAAAATGTTGTTACTTATGTGTTTCAAAGCAAGCTGATGGCTTCTGAATTTTTTTTTCAGTCTTCCTAGTAAAAGAACATTAATATGCAAAATCTAGTATTCAGGGTGGGGAGATATTTTGGAGAAATATGTTGTTTATGCTAGCTTCTCCAGGCAATGATTTACAGAAGAAAGGAAATGCAACTTTATAGCATGGTACTTAATTTATCTTTTTATTTATGGACACAATATTACCTTGTGGCCATAGCTGATAAAACTTTAGCTGAAGATGAAGGAAAACCTAGTGTTTACAGAACACTGAATATCACAGCTAAACACAAACTACAAGGGACATACAAATTGTAAAACCTTTGTCTACCGATCACAACAATGTGAGATACTGCAGCTTCCTGTATTGGCTCTCCATTGGAGGGTGATTGGAGAAGACAGGAAATATAATCTGATTTCAGATCATCATAGTGTCATGTAGGCAGGCCAAATATCTGTGCGTGCTTCCCAAGGCCTTTAGTTCAAGTAAATACAATATCAGGCTACACAGAAAGGGCATTTCTCAATCCTTTGGTCTTTCACTCCATCTCTATACAAGAAAAATTAATGTCACAAGAGAGACAAACTGGTCAGGCTACCTAGGTTTAGTTTTTTAGTACCACTTACAGATAGAAAATTTATATTCCAAGAAGAGAATCAAAGTTCCCTGTTAAAATGCTGAAATTGCCAAAATAAAGCTATTTTATTTCATTCCTTTTCAGGTAATTCTTCCTGAGTTAGTAAAATATAAAGGAAATAAAAAAACACATACCAACAGGTTCACACAGGAGGACAGGCAACGGGATTGGAATCACAACTAAAACTAAACTCAATATAGACTGAAGACAAAAATATATTAATGCACGACTCCAGGTCCAGCTGTTCACTCTTCCCCAGTTCTCTTGAATCTAAGAATGTAGCTAGAAGCACACAATTAAGAAGCCACTAACTGTCAAACATCAAGATAATAGCTTTTACTAGAAGACTGTGAAATCAAATATCAAGTTGAGGACAGGTATGCTGTTTTCTGTAACACATGCAATATTATTGAAAATGCTACTGTTTTTACAGGATGAGGTTTTGTTTTGTTTCCCATTACTTTAGATGTAAATGCCTTACACACCTTTTCAAGACCTTCTTCCTTGAGGCTTATAACATCTAAATCAAAATCTGTCCTTAAGCCATTGGTTTTGTTGAAAGTTATCCTGCCTGTGAGGCCTTCCCAGTGGGCCTATGGAGGAAAAAAAAAAAACAATGTTTATAAATAAATATCCTTTTTTTTTTTTTTCCCAAAAGGAACAAATCTTACTTCTGACAAAACAGGAACATTAATTATTAATTCTACCTAATTAATTTACCTTGTGGCTTATTTTTTTTTTAATTTTGTATTCACTTTTTGCTAATTAAATCAACCCTTCAGTTTTCATAGACAATTTTTAAAAAAACTTTCCATGTTAGGCATTAGGCTTTTCTTACTGAATGAGATAAAAGGCTGTTTTGTTTTCATTCCTCCATCATTCATGCATACATCTCCCCTTTTGGTTCCCCAACCCTCCCTCAAACCTCAATCTCTTTCATCAGTGCTGGTTTTCTTTTCTCTGTAAGGAAATTTCATTCAAAGAAAGGCTTACTTTTGCAAGATGCTGAGTCCCCTGAAACCACACTAAGACAGCAAAAATTGAGGTCACTGAGGCAGTTTTCCAGAGCTGATTCCTTGCTTTTAATAAAGTTCAATATTCTCATTTTTTTAATAACTTAAAGTCTGCCTAGTTTTAAAACTGTACTAAAGTAAAGGAGGGAAAGTGGAAAACAAAATTATCATCCTAAAAGGAACCAGTATTAAAACAGAGATTATATTCCACTGTAAATAGTTTTCTTTATCATAGTACTTTGCATATCCAGAATGAGAAATACTGTATTAGGATTTACTTACAGTACAAGAGTCTTGAATATTCTACAGTGTTCACCTTTAGCACCTTAAATCTCCCAGCTTTACTTTAAATCACTATCTATTAGTAACTAAATAGCATACTGGGAGACCACGGCCACATGTATTAATTCACCATGGAAAAAAAAAAAACAAAAAAACAAAAAAAAAACAAAATTAAAACCAGGGAGTAAGCTTCGTTCTTGGCCCCTTTGAAATTATGTCAATATTTAGGTGCTTAATTTTTCATAGTCTATGGTTAGGAGTTCCATGGGGTAGGTTTTTATGTGGCAAATGTTCCAACATGCCTTACCAATTATCTACAAAAAGAAAATGTTTTATTTAGAAAGCGAGTATTTCACTCTTTTATATTTCTTTGTTCCAACTAACACCTCAGGAAAATCTGATTTCAAATTAAAAAATGCTGTCTTTCCTGCTAAACTCTTTATATATAACTAGCTGAGAGATTCCAATCTACTGAAAAAGGGCAGAATTCGGATAGAGTGGGAACAAAAGAAAATAAGAGTTGGGAGAAAGGAAAGTAATGAAGCAGGATACTTTATTAGTGACTTACCTCCTTAATGAGACTCATAAAGCGGGTCCCAAAGCGCCATGGTTTGTGGCGATTACACTGTAGTGAACTGACAGTCATCTGTGGGAACTGCTGGACAGCCACTGACACCACATGAACAGCATCATACATTAGTGCTGCATCCGTCTGAAATTAGAATGAAATCAGAACCATGAACACAAAACAGAAACATGTGACAGCCCAGCAGTGATACAAGAAAACAAGAAATTAGCACTGCTTATTATGTGAAGGGAAGAAAATTGTCTGATTTCTTGTATAGCTCTGTAAAATGCAGCCTTATTGCCAAGTCCTACCTAAGATATGCCAGAACCTTCAATCTCAGCTTTTTTTTTTTCTTTTTAATGCTGAAATAAGGGTCGAAATACCAAATTTTCAGGATCACAGAACACTGATACCTCTGATGACTCAAGTTCTTTAAAAAAACCAGTGCATTAAGGGGCTATATAAATCACTCTACGAATGTTTGATTCAAGTCAGTTATTTACATGAGTGCGGCAAAAGAAAAAAAAGAGAAAAGAATAGCAAGGTAGTAAAACCTTACCTATGAATGTAAGTGCACAGACTAAGGAAAAAAATGTTTTCCTGTTTTGAAATTATAGACTAGATACAGTCCCAAAGGGACTCAGTTGATTTACTAATAACTTTTTATGGGTGTCAGTTTAAATCCCTAGGACAGATGTAACCCGTATCTTCTATAAATCACAGGCAAATTAGAATTGCACTAAAATGCGCATTCATTTTAATGGTTTTCATGTTCCACTCTAAATAAATAGGCTATTTAGACTTGCTATGTGCTACCTAATGTTGTACTGACAAAGGACAGAGACGGCCTCTCAGTACACCCTGTCATGCTGTACAAGAAGCTGACATCTCTCTCCTGTTCCATTTGATAAACAGAAACAAGCCTTGGAACCAAAAGCAAGAGAGGACCTAAGATTCAGCTGCTGGAAATGAATGTTATGCCATCTGCTCAACATACCTTAGAGAAAAAGGACCTATTTCCCCTTCTCATTCACATAATTAGTGAGCTGTGAAATTAGTTCTTTAATGGATAGGAGACCTGGAGATTATTGCACTTGTCACAATACAATATAATGCAATACAAACTGAGCTTCTATAGTGCCTTTCATGCAAATGCATCCCAAGGCTCTTTACAATAAAACTAAACATAAAAATGCAAAAATGCTCTACCATTATAGCTCATAAGCTACTGTTAAAGGGGAAAATATACGTTTACATTTAAATGGCTCTCCCAAGGAGAGATTTCAAAATTCAAACAGAAATAAATCCTAATTTTAAAATAGCCAGTATAATAGGTTTCAATGATCTCAGACACCAAGTAGTTTATGCAGAGGCTACAATTCAATCAGAAAATATTTTTACTGCCAAATTGTTCATTATCTTCAAGGCATTAAAGTGCTTTTAAGGCAAGCTGATATTTGACAAAGAGGCAGCGAAACACCAAAAAGTTGGAATGACATGCTGAGTAAGCATCACACAAAGCTTAATATTCTAGAAGCAGTACTTGGCAGTAGCTGGAGTCTAGACAACCATTTTTTAAATACACTATACAGTAAGTACAACACATTAATCTGGCTCAGAAATGCAAACTTTTTTTTAAAATCAGCTTTACCTCTAAAATTGTAGTCCTTGCATGAATGAAGGAAAATTGAAATTGTTGTGAGACTTGTGCAAAAGCAGCCCATTAAGAAGCAACCAGAAGTTCAAAACCACCATTAACAGATTAATTAGATATAAATTTGGACACAGAACTGATAAGACTCATCAGCAGGAATCAAATGGACATAATGCTACATGCAGAGCAAAAAGTCTTTTTGCCAAGTTCTATAAGCCCCTGAGCTGGAAATCTGTAGGATGACAAGACAGTCAACTCCAGTGGATGCATTAAAAAAGTCATTGCAGTTTTAGAAGTAATTCAAATTCTGATAACATTCTTCATATTTGACTGATTAATATTGCTTCACTAAATCTAAATCAGAATATACTTCTTCTAAATGCACACAACATAAACTAATCAGTTGCTAGAAGTTGAATGCCCTACCTGATTTGTAGATGCTACAACATAAATCCCTTATTTACATAGGTTAAGATTCTATACTCCACCTTGTATAGGAAGATTAAAGTTAAATGTAGGCTTAAATTTTGATACTGAATAAAGACAGCTAGAAGCATATACTCAAAAAATTAATATCCCTTTAACACTGAAAGAAAGAAGGAAAAAGGAGGGAAAAAAGAAAGCTTTTATGTGTGTAAACAAAGGAATAAAACTCCAAAATTTGTCTCAGAATTAAATTCAGACCTAACTCTTCTATAATGCAGCTTGAAACTTTCTAGACAGTGTAACAAGATTGAAATTTCCACAATAAAAGTTTTAAATATTTGATTCAGAAAAGATGTACAAATATATGTAAAATATATTTCTTCACTAAAAAAAAAAAAAGCAAATGAGAAAGTAAACACAATAGTGTAGTATTCTATATATATATATATAAAACTCAGTTGACAAGCCCTGTCCTATCACAAGGTGAAGATCTGAATCTACATTTAGCGGTCACTACTATCATTAGTATCAGGTTACAAATGTATCATAAATTAAATATATCTAGATTTTTTTCCAAAGACAAATATTTTGCTAAAATTCTTCTTGTGAGCACTTCTTTAACAAACAAAACATTACATGCAAAACAAACCTAAAATTAAAAAATTAATCTTGAAATACAGCAGATTCTCTGCTCAGTTCTGTGTTAAATAGAAATGACTCACTAAAAATTTCAAGGAGGATGTTGTACAGTTCACTTGAAATATTGCATTGCATAAGCCAAGCTTTTTTCATTGATTGAGAGCAGCCTTAAGGAGAAGGACTTGGGAGTGCTGGTAGATGAGAAACTCAACATGAACAGGCAATGCCAACTTGCATCTCAGAAAGCCAACCACACCCGGGCTGCATCAAGAGGAGCGTGGCCAGCAGGTCGAGGGAGGTGAGTCTGCCCCTCTACTCTGCTCTCATGAGACCCCACCTGGAGTACTGTGTCCAGTTCTGGAGCACCCAACATAAGAAGGACATGGACCTGTTAGAGCAAGTCCAGAGGAGGGCCACAAAGATGATCAGAGGGCTGGAGCACCTCTCCTATGAGGACAGGCTGAGAGAGTTGGGGCTGTTCAGCCTGGAGAAGAGAAGGCGCTGGGGAGACCTTATAGCGGTCTTCAGGTAACTTAAAGGGAGTTTATAGGAAAGATGGGGAGAAGCTCTTTAGTAGGGCCTGTTGTGATAGGACAAGGGGTAATGGTTTTAAAATAGAGGGAAGTAGATTTAGATTGGATATGAGGAAAAAATTTTTACACTGAGGGTGTTGGAACACTGGCACAGCTTGCTCAGAGAGGTGGCAGATGTCCCGTCCCTGGGAACATTCAAGGCCAGCTTGGATGGGGCTCTGAGCAACCTGATCTGCCCCTTGCAGGGGAATTGGACCAGATGACCTTTAAAGGTCCCTTCCAACCCAAACTATTTTATAAATAATATATGCATATACTTTTCTACTTTTAATTTCTTATGCTATCTTTACCTGCATATTATTTGAGTAAGTACTACTACATTAAGCAGGAAAGCTTATATTTATCATGTACAGCTCATTATTCTCTTCAAGATTATCTGTGTCTTCCAGTCTCCAGTAAAATTTTCCCCTTGTGAAATAAGTCCAACTAAGGCCAAATGATTCAGAGTGTTTTGCCTAGTGTCTGATGGTCACTAACATCGTCTGAAAAATTTTGTGCAATCATCAAAATGAGGCTTAAATTATTTTCAAGTGTGACTTTATTAGCTGCATCAAAACCGAACTGAAACTGAATACAAATTCTCACAGATGTATATCTGCATTTGTTTCCTAGGTGACCATGACAAAAGTATCCAGGTAAATGCATAAAAGTGAAAGAATACTTTCTTTTTTATTTTTAAACAAAGTCCTTGAAAATTGGGGGAACATGTTAAAAGTAACTCGTGGACTCTTCTTTAATGCATTCTGAAACTTATTTTATCACATAATATAATTTCTTACTAACTGAACTTGCATTGGCTACACAGCCAGCCACCTCAGACCATAGTATCTTCTGAAATAAACCTGATTCAGACTGACTGTGGTCACTGATTTAACAAAGTGTTACCATGCTCATTTCATATTGCAAAAAGATTCTCTTGCTGAGCTTGTATTTATGGTGCCTGTCCTTGCAAGAGTTTAGAACACAATGAGAATGCTACGTTCCCATTTGGCAAAAGGACTATAAGTATATGAGGCAGGGCACGTTCCAGAATGACTGAATTTTTCATTAGCCCTTATAAATTGTATTTCATTTCTACACAACGGTAATGTCTTGGATCGAATATGGGATGCAAAGTCAGGTTGTTGGTCTGCTATTTGGTTTGGTTTTTTTTTTTAATCCCAATATATCCAGACTATTTCTAGTCAGCTTTAAGAGGGATAGAGATGACATAGTACAATTAGGAGGGAAAGAACAGCAGCTCTGCTTCTTTGACCTAACAGCCTGAGCAAGCAGTGGATACTGGAGGCACAATGAACAGGACAGCCTAGTCAAATCTCCTCCCTCCCCTGCATAACCTTTTTATGAAGAAATAACATTATTTAGGATGCACCACATAATAAGGATTTACAATGGCATACTTATTCATTTCAAAGCCCTCAAAAATGTACCATAATCAACCTACTTAGCCTGCTAAGCAGTATTTCTCCTCTGACAATTACTTATTTTTCTCTCAGTTATTCTTACTGATAATTTAACACACAATATATAAATATTAATTCCAAAACCTTGAATAAATTTTATATTACATAAACAAACAAAACGGTTCCTTGGTTTTGTTCTACCAAACTCCCCACCATCTGTCTTTCTTTTTTTTTCCCCATATTAGTCTTATTTTCTAGACTATTTCCACTGTGAGCACCGTGAACAGAAACAGGCCTCTGTGCAGGTTTTTTATTATTATTATTTTCCTTTGAAGTCTGACTTTAGCATAGAAGCTGACTGTGCTTCCTTTCTTTCAAACAACTTGGGAAAAATAAATAAGAACAAAGATGTGAGAAGTCTCACAACACTCAGAAGTGAGGAAGAGGTGACCACCTACAGTGCAGAAGAGCTCTTATTACTAACACTGTTACTTTCCTTAAAAGCTGTCCTGTTTGACAAAAAAATGACAAAGTTGCCTTTAAAAATTACTGGATATGAATTACAGAAACTATGATAGTGTACATATAAATATAAGCTAAGATTTACTTATAAAAATCTGTAGTTTCTTTATTATAGATCCTACTACTAAATTATGTTAGAACATTGATTTTAACCCACAAAACAGAATAGCTGGTAACATAAGAACATTTTTTTTTTTTCCCAAATCTTCATAAAGTATGGTGCCAGTAGTTCTAACGTTACCCTAATTGAAGCTTGATTCATCACATATCCTTGATCAGCTACCTCCAAACTAGAGCTGGTTTCAAATCTGTACTACAAAGTGATTTTCCAAGGACCAGAACAAGAGATTAATGTTGAAGAAAGTAATTTTTCTTTAACTTTTTCAGGTCTAATGTTAAGCAAAGAGTGGTTAGATAAAAAGCTGAAAAGAAGGCATCTAAATATTCATGGCCTGTATGATATTATTTTAATCACTATTATCTGGAATATTTTCCCATTTTCAGAAATGATTTCTCAGAAAGGGTACTAGGAGCACCACAAAACTCCATGGATCTATCTACTGTTATTTTATTTGTGTCAACTACAGTATGGTTAATGGCATAGACATATATTCCATTGCTTCCAGTTAGTGTTTGAAATGAAGTTCCTAAAATTTTACTTTATTTTTTGTGTTTTATGTATACATAAGAGGTAATTTTCTATAATAAGGTATTATAATAATAAAGCAAAGAATTATCATGTTCAGGAACTTCTACAAGGTTCCAGTCACATGCATAACAAAAGATAAAATTAGTTGAATTTACCACAAAGATAAAACAGCCAGAAGTTTAGACTGAGCAGACACCAGAATAAAAGGGTTTATGATTAATCACATAAAAAAATACGCATCAGGGCCTGTGAAACCTGTGAAGCCCAAAGAATAGTCTAAAGGAAATACTAATATCACAAGTATGTTCAATAATATGAATTATTGGGGACCACATGGATCTATGAGTCACAAAAATATAGTATTTTCCTCTGTATACAGATTGCAGAATAAATTGAATATCAAAGTTAATATAGATTTAAGTTTACTCTTTACTACTCCTTTACACACTATGAGATTAAACTAAACTCTTAAAAATAGTTTTTCGTTGTAGTAAAATCATATAATATCTCACAGTAAACTTGAAAAAAAAAGAGAGAAGGGTAAATCATGCCAAGCCATACTCATTTTACAACCACAAAGTGATTGTCATCATACCTGTCCTCACTCAAAAGTAAATAATAAGTATCATACACATATTCTCTTCCTTTTTTTTTTTTTTTATTCTATACAGTTATGAATATACAGCTTGATGAAACACAGCTCTCAACAATAAAATTTATATTTCATATTGCAAAATAGATTCAGGACAAAAGGTCCTTCAGGACAAGAGATTAGCTGTAAAAGCTGTATTACCCTGTGTCATTCCACATCAAGAAATAGTTCTCTAATGATTGTGACCCAAGATATAGAAAGTACAGAAATTCCAAGCAGCTTGTCAATAAAGTCTACAGCAAGCCAATACAGCAAAACAGTTGGGTAGGCAGACAAAGAAAAACCTTTCCAAGTTAACCTCACATAAGTACAGGCATGTCTTATCTTTTCTTAAGTATTTCCAACTGTATTGGAAAGCACAAAAGCAAATAAATGCATTTATATCATCTTAACCTACCTTGAATTAAGAATAACTTCAAGGGAACAGAAAAGCATTTATCAATCCCAAATATGGCAAATCTAGCCAAGCTCACTAAAACATTCTCTTGGCTATCCCATATCTCTATGGGATTTGCACTGCATAGAAATTCATATTACAGTTTGAACACAGTCTGGGCAGTAATAATGGAAGAAAAATCCTTTCTGCAATTCACAGTAACAAGGATATTAGTGTAGCATTAAGTAAGATAGCTGTGGGCATACTTGGACTCTTAGCAGTGTCTTCAAGGACTTTGTCATATGTGGCTACAAGAATAAAAGTATTGGGAGAAATTAACTTTTAGGTTGGTTTTTTGTTGTTTTTTTTAACAGTTGAATAATATGTTAACAATTATATAAGCAGGTGATTCAAGCCAGTGTATTATTTCACAGGGATGTAACAACTGTCTGGAAGAATAAAGCAGAATTAAGAATCCTCTACCTGGTACAAGTATTAGAAAAGACACTGAAAGAACATCATTACTGTAGACTATGAAAACAAATACTGAGAGCAACTTTTGTGGGGAAGGGAAACCAGGGAGGAAAGGAAAGATAAAGAGCACAGAACAAGCATGGATGCAAAAATGACAAAACAAAAAAATTAATAGGAGTCATTTTATCTTGAAGACATATAGAGGCTTAAGTTGTCTTAGATTTAAAAATCTTTAACAATCTCTAAAAGAACTGCTGCACAAAATCATCAACAGAAGATATTTCAGTCAGATGATGCCTGACAAATGTAGTAGCACGCATACAAATTCCAGAAACCCAGCATACTACTACTACTCACAAAAAGCTCTCCTACTCAAGGCAATTATAATGAGTGAATGAAATTAAGAAGAAATGGCTTGCAAAACTGGTTCCTCCCCTCCTTGGGTAATAAAATCTATTACCCCTGAAATCATTTAACTTAATTCTCATTTGCTAGCACATCCCACAAAACCATTTTGCTGACTGAGATTTAATAAAACCCTCAGTCTGGGATTAAATTTTACTGTTTTATGAACTGTTAAATTGCATTGTATGCTTATTAAGCCCAGTGTTTTCTTACTTCTTGACAATTTCCCAACTCCACCCTAGGCTACAATTAAGTAAACAGTAGAGATTTTGTTTTCACCCCCAAAAACGCATTCCAACTGGGAATAGATATGAGCATGAGCAAGCTATAAACAATGTTTATCTAACTTTAAAAAAAAAAAATAAACTTGTTAGCATAAAGTCATTTTTAAAAAAAAAATATAGTAGCATTTCAGGTGAATAATCATCACATTAAGGCATAGCTTCTTAGATTGTTTTTTAACCTTTAGTTGCCTAGTGAATTTTAAATTTTAGATGTTTATTTACAGAGGTGTGTATGTGATTTCAAGCAAAGACAAAACAGATGTGAATTATTTTCCCCATCATCAAAATTCATGCTTTAACATTCTGAACAAAGTGAATGATTTGTTTCTTATATTATTGAAAAAGGCCTTAAAACTAACAAACTTTTTTTTTCATAAATTTATAAAAAGTAGAACTGGCCAAGTAATTTTTATATTTTTAATTCTGTCTTACGCAGGAAGATTTTCCTCTTTTGCCTCAATGCTTCATAGTTTGTTCTCCAGTTCTCAGAGAAATGGCAAACTAGAACATGAAACCATTACAAATTTTGAGAAAAAGTCAAGAGAACAAAGGAATAGGAAAAGCACTCCAAAGGATAGTGATGCTGTTGCCATGTTTCTTGCCATTATATTATCATTAGATAGGAAATAATATGCACTTTTTTATTGACAGAATAAAACATATTTCCCAGTATAAAATTCCGAAGTGTTGGAACCTTTTTCATCTCACAAAACAATCTCAGATAATCGTCCAATTTAAGAGAATATTTATGGTAGTAAGAAGCTTGAAGTGTCAGAAAATTAGTTAGGTGGGTAACCACTTACTGCAGCTTGATTTTAACTTATTGGGGGTGAAATTTTCAGACAACTTGAAATTTTGCCAGTGATTAACACAGGAGATGTAGTTAGCAAGTAGCTTTAACACAAGTTTTTCTGAAATAAGAGCAGCAGCAGTAGTGTTTCTGTCATCTGCTTGATGACTTTGATCCAGAATCTGAATTAGCAATTTAGCAATAAAATTATAAAGGTTTAGAATACACCCGGCTGTGCATGGGAAAATTTTAAATTATGTTTTCTGCCAAGAATACCTTGTCATTCTTCTGGAGCAAAAGCTTAAACCTTAAAAAAAAAATTCAGTTAAGGGAACAAATAGAAAGAGTTCAAGAGTATTTAGAAATGCATCTTTTGCTTCAAAGTTTAAATTAGATTAGATGACAGTCTGGTTTCAAAGCCAGTATCTCTACTTAAGGTTTACTATTCTGTTGTGAGGTTAAGCTGTGATTAACTTCCTGAACTTTCTGATCAATTAGTTATTCTCAATTTTTTAAAAAAATTAACCATTTATTGGACAGGTTACCTATCATTCCCCTATACAAGTGTTCAGAGTGGCTGATTTCTTTCCAACCATAGAAAGAGGAAAAAGTTCACAATATAAATCAGTCAGCCTATATGGTCATCTAGATTTATCTGGAATAAACACTGTTAACTGATGACTTAGGCCAATAAATAAGCTCTATAATGATATTTTTTAAAAATTATTTTTTCCCATTTTCTATTTTCTGGCTAACAAGATCACCTAAAGTGTGATTTTGTAAGACCCTGTAAGTGTCCCGTCATGTCTTAAACTCTACTGAGACAAGAAGGAAATGACTTTCCATGCACTGCTTGCATTAGCAAATGCTGTCCGATTGCATAAGCAGTTGAAGAACTGTGCTTATAATACACAACTAGGAACAATGTGTTATGATGTTAGGTTTCTATATATCCTTATAAACAAATGTCAAATTGCCAGGTGAAAGTTACTCTGAAGTACTTTCTCAACCCTTCTTCTGAACTTTAGAAACTATGGTATGTACTAAAGTATTTTTGCAATTAAAAAAAACACAACATGCTCTTTTATATACCTTAAGGACAGACAGCAAAAACCTAATTACCAGGAACAATGTGTCATTATTTGGTCTTTGGTAGTCTATTTCCTTTCATCTCTTCTCCTGCTTAAAAATCAATATGGTTGTGATCACTGCAACTCCATCAACCACATCCATAATAAAAAAGCTGCCTGCAACTATTATATTAGTTCAACACTTACCACATCATACGAAAAGTCCCTCTGCATGAGCAATTCATAAGTAATTAAATAAAGATCCTACTCAGCATGCACACAGAACACCTTTGTACCCATATGCAGCAAGTACACCTGACGACGGAAATTACATTCAGAATAATCCAGAGATTAAATGCAAATCTGATCAGAATTTGAGAAAATAAGTATTATAAAGAATGAATCTCTAAATATTCTATTTTTGTATCCTGTAAAAACTTCACAATATTTGAAGATTTCAGAGCTTCACACCTTCAAATTTTTAAATAAAATGACAAAAATATATGTATATTAATGACTTTGTAGTGCAGAGAAAAAACAGTTGAGTCTTCATAATAAATTGCCTTTTCCTGCTTTTACCAGGATCCATTTACATTTCTCTCTCCTTAGAAAGACTTAATGACACAGATTTTAATATAATCAGCAAAAAACATTATTACATGTGCAGCCTTGCAAAGTTCATGTTTGCAGGAGAAAACAAATTGTTAAGCAGCGTGGAACATGACTAGCCCATAAAAGAGTATATGTTTGTTTCAAAATAGGATTCTGCTTTATGTTAGTCTTCTATAATTCCTTTATTAAGTTACATCATATGGGTCTGTTTTAATTAAGTAAAGCTTTTGCTCTAGGAATAACACCTCCTTAAAATCATTAATATCCAAAGGAAAAGGGATGAAAAGAGACCACTGGCTTGTGATTTACAAAATCATTGTTTTATTTAGATTTATAAAGTAGGTATTTTACAGGATTGGTTGTTTGGATTTTGTTGTTGGTTTGGGGTTTTTCGGGGTTTTTTTTTGTGTGTTTGTTTGGGTTTTTTTTTTTAGTTTTTGAAGCATAGCTATTTTTAGATTCTAGATTTTTTTTTTCATTTTTGTACAATCTTTAATCAACTTGTATGTTATATGCAGATCATAGCCTAGAAAGATTACAGAAAAGCAAAGTGACCTTGTAACATTGCATTTTATTTTCTTTGCAATTGTTACTCCACCAACTGCATTTCACTGTATAATTGCTTTTTGTTTCCATGAAGTTCTCAGTTAGGGTTTGCTTTCAGAATAAACTTTTTATTATGCTATGATGCTAGTTCTAATAATCAGATTGTCAGGAATTGACTCCAGCTTCACTGCCAGAGTAGACACAGAATTAAACACATTCTGACATATTTGCATTAGATACATTTTGTTTTTATTAAAATCTGCTTATACTAAGTCAATTTATTCAATGATTGAAAAGTTGTGTTCTGATTTGTGACACTACTTTTCCAGGTTATCTTTTAAAAACGCCCTCATAAAACCAGCCATCTTAGACTATTTATTATTCTTAATATATTAGCCTACAAAGATTTACCTTATTTAGGGACAGCTTTAAATTGTGCTGTTTCAGAATAATATTTAATATAAACCTCAATGGCGAATGCTGAGAAGTATCTTGACACTGAAAGCTTAATTGAAGCCATAAATTGTAAAACACACCAAAATTAAAAGTATAAAGAAAATAGACAGATAAACAAAGTAAGGATAAAAAAAAATTATATGTGTGTTTTTTATGTCTATGAAAATTTCAAAACTTAGATGTCACTTATAGTAATTCAGTGCTAGAAGAAATAAAGGTTTAGTAATAAGAAAAACTCAAAATAATTTTGCTATCATGCTAGACACAGCTGCTGGTTTGGACAATATGAAAATCCACCACAATCTGCATAGGGATTAGATTTTTTTGGATGTATATATGAATCTTGGTATGTCCAATAGAATTTGTAAGAACATATGAAATCCAAATCCACGCAGGGATCCCTTCCCAAAACTTTGTAACTCTCTGTCTAAACATAGTTCACTTTCAAAAGGATATTTATATCATAAAGACAACTGATAGTATATAATTATCACAATTACCAAACCAAAAATAGGAATTGGAAACTGAATATACTTCCAGCTTTTTCAATACTCCATCAGGACTTCATCCACCAGGATAACAGTCAAATTTCTGTACTACATATAAATCTACACTTAAAAATAAAAATATATCCAAGCTGAGGCAGAAGTTTTAATAAATTTTTGCATATTTCTGACTAATCTGATGATTTATTTTTCCTGAAATGTACAACTACCTCTTAACTATGCTTTAGCAAGATTTAAAAACAATTTTCATACCATTCATCTTACTTTTAGAGATGTTAATCCCTTATATTTCAGAAGGCTCTCCGTATCTGAAATTGCAGATTTCATAGGGAAGAAAGAAAGGAGGAACGGAAGAAAACAGAGGAAATACACAAGTACATTCTGCTTCAACCTCAGTAACATAAGGACTTCTAGTTTTCTCATTCATACTCAAAAACAGCTTTACTAGCCAAATGGCGTTTGACAGATAAACTGGAAAGAAAAATAAATAGGTACAAAAGTGATGCGCCTCATCAGTTATTCCAGGTCTTTATACTTTCTTTGACAGTTCTGTACGGTTTCTGAGAGTTCTAAGAGAGAACATCAAGAAGATCATTCACATAATCCTTATTTTATAAAGAGCTAAGAAATACAAGTATTCATCTGCACCTGTAGAAAATTTCACAGAACTCTATTCCTTCTTGCATTTTCAAAGAAAGCATGACAAAAATTAGTGTTAATGGTTTAAAGTGTACAAGTTTCCATTTTGTTGCCATCACTTAGCTCATTTCTGTGCATTCTGATCCTGAAGTTGTTTCTCAGTTTAGCTATTTCAGCACTACACAATGCACTATCTTTAGAAGACTCCTCCTTTTTACTAAGTGAGTCTTATATGACCCCACTTGTGCAAATTATCCCAAAGCACCACCATATTAATCAGATTGTACTGAAAAAAAATAAATGTAGGTATAGCACAATTCAAAGCAATGTCAGGTTTCTATACAAGGCAACAGGCAAATTCCCTTAGTTTTTACCATCTCTTGGTTTCTTCTTCCAAAGACTGACAAAGCATGTGATAAGAGGGGTTTTGTCAAAAGACAACTTAAAAATGGAAAACTAAATCTTATTACTAGCAAAAGACAGATTTTCATAAAAGTTTATTAACATATTTTTATAATTTATGGATCTATACTGCATGTTGATATTTTAAATAAATTATTTTCATGAGATACTAGGTGTAAACAGTGCTTTGGATAGTTAAAAGGAAACAATTTGTTCTGTTATACATAGAGCATGCAGACATTTCTATGGGGAAATACCTACCTACTAAATAAAACACTATATGTTTTGTAATACACAGAAACACTTAAAAAAAAAAAAAAAAAAAAAAAAAAAAAAAAAAAAAAAA